>APFE030240970.1:267836-382046 GCA_000404065.3 Pinus taeda | reverse complement strand
AACAATGCTTGAAATTGAGATTTACAATTAAGAACTGCTCTGAAATGGAAAGGGAGCAAGAAAATCTTTTCATGTTGCATTGAAATGAGGGAGGGCAGGGAGTTACCCTGAGAAGTCTACGTTGTTGTTTTTTCCATTGTTTTCCTAGTGTGGTATACTACCAAACTACTATCTTTGTAATTTATGGTGTGGTATACTAA
Source organism: Pinus taeda (assembly GCA_000404065.3). Lineage (NCBI taxonomy): Eukaryota > Viridiplantae > Streptophyta > Pinopsida > Pinales > Pinaceae > Pinus > Pinus taeda. The sequence goes on along the minus strand of APFE030240970.1, from coordinate 381,846 downwards.
AGACTTTCGTATTCCAAGAAAATTACCATATAAAACACTGTTTTCTGTACCGTTCCTCCTTTTCTTTCTTTTTTTTCAATTTCTGGCAACAATGCTTGAAATTGAGATTTACAATTAAGAACTGCTCTGAAATGGAAAGGGAGCAAGAAAATATTTTCACGTTGCATTGAAATGAGGGAGGGCAGGGAGTTACCTTGAGAAGTCTACGTTGTTGTTTTTTCCATTGTTTTCCTAGTGTGGTATACTACCAAACTACTATCTTTGTAATTTATGGTGTGGTATACTACCAAACTGCTATAAGAGTTTAGTGTATATTTAATATAAATTTCATTGCCAATATAGTAATTGTGAGGCTAGTTCATTTGAAGCTAAATTCTTAAAATACAAAACCCAAATAACCTAATTTCAGGGGAAAAAGTTGGTAGATTGTTTGAAGCAATTGAAATCGAGGAAGGAATTAAAGGAGAGAAAGGATACGTGTGGAAGTATTTTCTTGGGCTCTTGAAAGAAGACCAAGGCTTCTGATCCTTTCATCGTGGTCCAAATTTGCCCAGCGAAAATAGATCCATGTTTTGTGATCAAGCCATTGAAGAGATCCTCCTCAATCTGATTTCTCAACGCATCCAAATTCAACCATCAAACAATAACTGCCAAGGAATTACTACAACATTTCAAGTTAAAATATAAAACAAATTTGCAAATCAATTCTAAGAATGGCCATCGATCTAGAAACCCTAAAAATTATCCAACGACCTGTACCTGTTTCCATATAGCCACAGATCATATTGTACTGTGTCCATGGTCTTTCCTTTTTTTTCAACTACTCAACATACATTTCATGTGAAAATATAAAACAAATTTGCAAATCAATTCTAAGAATGGCCATCGATCTAGAAACCGTAAAGATTGATCCACCGACCTGTACTTGTTTCCATATAGCCACAGATCATATTGTATTGTGCCCATGGTCTTTCCTTTTTTTTCCAACTACTCAACAATCATTCGAATACACTAAGGCAGGGAAGAAAACTTGTTCTGGTATTTCCTTTTTTTTCAACTACTTAATATTCATTTGAATACACTAAGGTGAGGAAGAAAATGTGACATAATGGTCTTTCCTCTTTTTTCAACTACTCAACATTCATTCAAATACACTAAGGCAGGGAAGAAAACCTCCTTTTTTTTCAACTAATCAACATTCATTCAAATAGGCGGGAAAGAAAACGAAGAAGAAATTAAAATTTTAATTTGGATGATCGTTAAATTTTTAATTATAATTATTATTTGTTTTTAATTTTAAAAACATTTATATTTTATGAATATATCAAATGTATGGAATGTATATTTCTTATCCTTATTGTATACTCATTTCAAAAAAAATATATTTTTTATTTTTCAAAATTACAAAATAATTTTACCATGTTTAAATACAAAATATTAACCTGTTTGTAAGTTGTTAATTTTAAAACAAAATTCAGATTTCGATTTTATATAACTAAACAAAAACCTATAAATATTTTTTTATTAATGTTTAATTATCTAATACTAATATTATGGGTTTCCATGTTATTTAAACAGATGAGATTTGGTTTTATAAATATTATGTCAAACTTTAAAGCTAAAAAATAACTTTTAACAATGCAATCTTTTATAACCAATTTGGATGTAGTTCATTGTTATGGCAATAAAAAATGAATCTCATGAGTCAATTTGGTTGTAGTTCATTGTGATGGTAGTAAAAAATGAATCTCATGAGCCTGGTCCCACCCAAGGAACCATTTATCTTTCTCCATGAATCCGTAATATTGTACCAAGAAGCACCATAATGTATGGCATTTCTATCTCCCACAATTGATAAAGCACCATAAATCCTTCTATGTGAGCATTTTGCTTTCGTATTGTTGAACTAAACATGGCAATACTTTCCTGTGGCAACAAGAATTTCCGAAACCCTCATCCCCCCTATCATAATATATCTTAGAATCCATCATGTTGGAGTGTAGTATCCCTAGTAAGCATATAGGAGTGTAGGGGACCACAACCTCAAAGTCAATGGCAAGCCAAGGGGAAAGGTTTGTGCATCTAAAAGGGATACCTTGATTACATAGATGTGATTTTCTAATATTTTGCATTAATCAAATGTATATTTGAGGGGGAATTCAGCCATAAAAAAATGCTTGATTGATTTTTGATACACAAGGGTTGATTCTACTTTGAATTTTGATACTTTATGTTTACTCACTTTAATGTCATTACATATAACTAATAATTTGCAAGTCCTTGTCTCATTTGATCTCATTTTATTTTAATTGTGAAGTGACTAAGCCTTAAACCCCAAATCCTCATAGCTAAGATTTACAAAGTATGCATTGCCTCATTTCCTCTCATTTTACTTCAGTTAAATGGAGCAACTATGCCTTAGCCCTAAACCCACACAACTAAGCTTTGCACACTACAGAATCCTCTCTCTCCTTGGTATTGCACTTGGTTTAGATATACTTTTCTTAGAAGAGAAGCAATGTCACATTAAATACCTTACATGTTAACTTATCATCTGATCCCATACATTTTCCAAGCATTGAGGACATTAATAAAATTTCAAAATTCAATTTCACACTCATTTGATGTAGTCACCATGTTCCATCAATTTCAGGTAAACTCTACAAATAAATGTAAGTAAGTAATTATTTTGATTTTTTTCATTGATTCTAAATTAGCAAGTGAGAAAATTGCAAATGCATCTTTATTTTTAAAGTACAATCATCCAAAAAAACTCATCAAAGACTAAAGATAGGCTAAAACCTTTATGGAGTGAAAAATATTGTTGGTATCCTCCAGAATAACACTACTTTCAAAAGCTGGGTTCAGATTTTACCACAAATGAAAGAACCAAAGTGAGAAGCTTATTTTAAAGTTTTTATAACATGATATATTATAAAAAAATTGAAGAAGTACACAATACAAAAAAAAATTGTATCTAGTATCATTCTAGATAGAGAAAAGTACTCGTTAGGCTATCTATGACATGAGTAAGAATTGCTACCCACCTACTTTGAAAATCATCATGGACATTTAAATATTAAAAAAGGAATTGATTAGGCTACCTATGACTAAATAATAGTTATTCCCCACCTTTCCAAACTATCATGTACATTTAAGCTATCATATTTTATCAACATCCTTTCTATGATGCAACATGTTACAACTTTCCATGATATTTATACATTATATGAGTTGATGTACTTGTAAGGTGAATAAATTCCAAAATAATTGTCCAAATACCCATGTTTCTACTAAATTAATTGTTTAACTAAGAGACACATTTTATTGTAGGAAGCATGCATCAATCAAACACTGGTCTACTCATAGTTTACAAACCCAACCAATTTTTCATACACAAACACATTCAAGACTAATCCACAATAACAAACAATGCTCAAAACAATATTCTTCATCAAACATATACCAATGCATAAAAAATGAGGAGACAAGAGACACATATAATATGCGATCAACCAAAGCCAAAACCTCTCCAACATGAGAGGAAGACCCAAACGATATCTTCTTATATAGACTTCAATTGATGAATACTAAGACCATGGCCTAGACCCTTATCTCAATGACCTCTCCAAGACCAAGTCACAAGCCTCCTTGATTCAACTTCCTTATTTTTCATTGAGTCAACGATGATCAGGCTTCTTCCTTCAATAACTCGACTATCCTTCAAATTCCAATTCCATGGATCAGATCTGTAGTTCTTGGCCCTCTTGCATAAACCCTAGAACGTGTGGTTGACCAACCTTTTGAACCTTGATCTTCTTCACTTGGATGGTATGAACTCTTATTATAATTCGGCATGTAACCTTGCTTATCTTCTCCCTTGATTCCTCTTCTTGGACAACAACAAGATCTTTGACCTTTTTTGTAGTAGATATTTCTTCCTTCCTTTGCACGTGTGGATCTATTAGCCCTAAAACAGACCCATAAACAATACCAAAATCTTCTCTCTTTGTTTCCTTCTCTTGGTTAGTTATCTTCGCACTTCTTATTACTGACTTACTTAACCAAATTTGCTTGTCCGCAAATGGAGGATGAGCTGCCCTATATATAGTGTTTTGTCCATCAAAAACATGTGCTAGGAAGTGTTAAGGAGTGCTAGGGGAACACAAGGGAGCAATAGGTGAAAACAATGCATGCAAATGAATGATTAAGATTTTGTGACAGGAAGTGTTAGTGAGTTCCAGGTGTGCTAAGGAGGGAGTGATAAGGTGTGCTAGGCAATGTTAAGGCATATTAGAAGCTAGGGAAACATGCCAAGGTGTGTCAGGTGCTAGGGTGTGCCAATGCATGCCATGGAGTGTTATGGAGTGCAATGGAAACATAAGGGAGCACTAGTTTCAAATGCATGTAAATGAATGACTAAGAGTGTGTAATAAGGAATCTCAACGAGTTCTAGGCGTGCTGAGGGGATGACAAGGTATGTTAGGTGGTTCCAAGAAATGTTAGAGTTAGGGCGACATGCCAGGGTATGACAATGCATGTCAAGGTGTGCCAATGTATGTCAGGGTGTGCCAATTCATGTCAGGGAGTTTTAGGAAGTGTGACATAAACACAAAGGAAAACTAGTTCAAAATGCATGGAAATGAATGAATAAGGGTGTATGATAGGGAGTATCAGTGAATTCCAAGTGTGCTCAGGAGGGAGTGACAAAGTTATATGCTAGGTAGTTCCAAGGCATGCAAGAGTGCCTTGACATATCAAGGAGTGGTAAGGTATGATAGGGAGTGCTAAAGCATGCCATGGCATGTAGGGAATGCCAACATGTGCCATATAGTGCCAAGGGATTGTTAGACATGCCAGGTTCTATGCCATGTCAAGATGTAAAATATGTTGCTTAGTTGTTTTATGGCCATGGTTAGACATGAGCCTTGACTTGGTAACTTCTTAAGTGAGAGGAGCTAAGATTGGGCTTGAGTAGCCTAAGATGAGTTATAGGCCATTCTTAGGTGAACAAGGGATAGTATAGTTGGTAACTTTAACTTGGTCAAGATGTTGTAGTCGAGGTAGGACTTGGTTGGTTCCCAAGTCTTAAAACCAATAAGGGTAGTTATGAGGGCATGATAGCTAAGGAGTGCTAGGGCATGCCAAGGAATGAAAAGGCGTGATAACACATGCCAGACAATGTCAATGCATGTCGAGGAGTGTTGGGGAGTGTGAGGTAATCACAAGGGAGAACTAGGTCAAAGTGCATGGAAACAAACGAATAAGAGTATCATCCAAGTCTCCCAAGGACGAAGTGTATTAGGATAATTTCATAATAGGAATTGCAATAAGTAAGCCTACGATTACGATAAGGGGATGGAAAAAGCAATTTTAGGCAAAGGGAGACTTTTGTCTAAGGACAACACTATTTTTTTCAATGACTTGGTTGGGTTCCAAAGTCACAAAAAAGGTAAGGCTATCTATGAGGGCATGACAACTAGGGAGTGCCAAGGTGTGCAAGGAATGCCAGGAAGTGAAAACACACGCTAGAAAGTTCCAAGTCATGTTAGTCATTCCAAGACATGCCAAGTGCTAAGGCATGCCAAGAGGTGTCAGGTGCTAGGCTGTGGCGCCAATGCATGCTAGCGAGTGCCAGGGAAACACAAGGGATGACTAGTTTCAATTGCATGTAAATGACTGAATAAGAGTGTGTGATAGGTAGTGTTAGCAAGTTGTGGGTGTGCTAAGGAGGCATTGACAAGGTATGTTAGGTAGTGTCAAGGAAACACAAGGAAGGACTAGTTTCAATTGCATGGAAATGAATGAATAATAGTGTATGATAGGGAGTGTTAGCAAGTTATGGGTGTGCTAAGGAGGCATCTCTGGAAAAAATTTGGGAGGGTTTGGAGAAAATTTTGTGTTTTGGTGCAGACTTGCAATTTTTTGGCAATTGTTTGTCTAGCAGCACAGCGAGCTCACGCTTTGCTTCTTCCTAGGGCTCCAAATGATTTAAAATAAGCATTTTTGGAAATCTTATGACCCCATCTCAAACCCCATTTTCCCACTTTCCTGGTCTAGGGCTCAGATTTTGAGAAATTTGCAAAAAAGAGGCGAAAAATCACCTTTCTATCCCTCTCTTTCCATTTTGTTGAGCACCTAGAGACACCTTGGGAGAATGGCCATATCTTAGCCAAAAATTGGTCATTTTGAGTGAAACAATACTCTAAAGACATCTACACTCTCCTAGATTTCTAGAAAAGGATTTTGATCTGGATTTGGACTTCAAAAAGGCACTCAAAAATGGCCTCCAATAGCTCGCTGCACACCTGGAAATTTTTGAGATTTTTGTAAAATTTTCACTATGTAATTTTTTGTAATTCCTAGTTTGACTCTCGTAAAAGTAAAAAGGGTCAAGTAGATGAATGTGAGGGGTAAAAGTAAATGTAAATAATGGGTGGTTATTATTTATAATTTGTTTTGATGTAAATTTTACCTCATTTATGAGAGAGGTTGAGTCAAAGTTAATTGTAGAAGTCGGTTTTAACTTCCATAAACATTAGGGTTTGGTTAGAACACCTCATGGAACAATTCCTAGAGTCATTGATTCAACCGCTAAGAGTGGGGATATGTTGTTTTGGTCTCTATGTATCAGTTTCTCAGTGATAGAATAGGTTGGATTTCAGAGGAGAGAAATATAGTAGCTTGTACTTGGACATTTTCTGGAAATCAAAGGACACAATTTGCAACTATTATCTGGGAATTCATGTGCAGTAAGTTTGTGATGTTATTTTTTCTGTGCTATAGCTTTATATGAAAGATATTAATATTCTCTCTCCATTCATCAATTATTCAATGGTTTTCCTTACATTTTATAAACAAAATTCTTTGCATAAATCTCTGTTTTGATGGAAAAATCATTGTGTTACTTTATTTCTTGCTTAATCAATTCATGTTTCATGCTCATTAATACCTTTCGCTTCTTCTAAACACTACACTACACCGAAAAACCCTAAGATCCATCACAAAAGTAATGCTACCTTTCTCCTTTTTGTATTTTTTGTTGTAACCCTTTGATCCTTTGACCTAGCTACCTAGTTTTTCTCCCTTATCCAACAACAAAACCCTAAATTTTCCAAGACCCACTTGAACCTAGCTATCTAGCCTAAAATCCTTTACATTCTACTCATCTCTTTGTTGTGATTTTATAGAGAGCCCTATCTGGTTTGGTAGGGCTAACTACCAAACTAAAAGCTTGGTCTGTGATTACCTCCATCGATCTCCTCATCAGCCTGGGATATTGTGGAGGATAACAGAGGGCATGAAAACTAGGGAGTGCCAAGGTGTTCTAGTGAATGTAATGTTCCCAAGTCATGGAAAAATGTAATGCTAGTTGTAAGGTCATGATTGCCAAAGTGTGTTAGGGAATGTTAGGGCATGCTAACATGTGCCATATAGTACGATGACATGTCAAACAAGATAAGATGTGCCAAGTGCGAAGGCATGCCAAGATGTATAAGGGTGTGACAATGCATGCCAAGGACTGTCAAGGGAACAAAAGGGAGGAACAAGTTAAACTACAAGTAAATGATCACATAATAGGGTTAATAAGTCATCAATTTACCTTTTCCATGAGGGTCATGCTAGGAAAACCAACACTAGATGCCAATAGGTGCCAAGTGCCAAGTGTCAATGCATTCTAAGTGCCAAATCTTCCTCCATTTCTTCCCATCTAGTTTCCAATAATTGATCTCAAATAACTTTAATATTACACCATGCCAAATCATACCAAGTCATCTCAACGCATGCCAAACATGTTAATACTTTCCAAGTGCCAACACGTGCCAAGTGCCAATGTGCGTCAGGGAGTGTGATGCATGCTATGAAGTGGAAGAGCATATCAAAGAGTGCTAAGGTATGTTAGAGAGTGCCAATGCATGCCGAGGAGTATTAAAGAGTACTAGGACAACATAAGGGAGCACTAGGTCAAAATGCATGGAAGTGAATGAATATAAGTGTGTGTTAGGGAGTGTTAATGAGTGCTAGTTGTCATGCCAAGGAGGGAGTGACAAGGTATGCTAAGCACGGATAAGGCACGCTAGGTAATATCAGGGAATTTCAAGAAGTGCTAGAGTGTGCTAGGTATTTTCGGGGTGTGCTAGCATGTGCCAAATAGTGCCAAGGCATTCCAGGTGCTAAGACATGCTAGGATGTGCATGGTGCCATAGTATGCCAATATGCATCAAGGAGTTTCAAGGAAACAAAAGGAATAAACAAGCTAAAATGCAAGGAAATGAAAATATAAGAGGGTTAATAAGTTGGGACTTTATCTTTTTCAAAAGGGGAATGCTAGGCACACTTATAATATGTTCCAATACATTCCAAGTGCCAATGTGTGCCAAGTTCTAATGTTTTTCAATGCAATATTTTTCCAAGGTGTTCTAGGGCATGCCAACACATGATAGGGGAGTGTTCCAGGGCATCCTACTCATGGCAAGATGTTCTAGGTACAAATATGTTCCAAGACGTGCGAGGTGCCAAGGAATATTAGTGTATTATTCCAAAGCATGTTAAGGTGCGCCATGAGTGTTGAGGAGTGCTAGATCTCTCTCATGAATAGAATTGATAGAGCTTTATTATGTATTAAATAATATAGTTCCTACACACAATAGTGGAACTTTATTTAAAGGAAATTTGCTAGATAATAAACCTAATAGAGATTAATCATGTGTTGACTCATAGGAAAACTATATTCTTATGAATTGAGGGAAATGATACACACTAATTAATTCTTAACAGATTGATTGACTATTATAACCACTATGACCTTGGACACATAATAAAAAAGACTCCACAACAATGGTCTTAAATCGTTATCTTTTGACAAAAAATATAGTAACAAGTACATAGCTTCATCAAAAACTCATTGGAATGATCAATGATGACAAACATTTTTTGACCGTCACCAAAAGTAACCAAAAAGAGCATTGGTGAGGGTTAATAAAATATCGTCACTAGAAGTGTCACCAAAAAGAGAATTAGTGATGGGCCTTTAACGACCCTCACCAAAAGTGTCACAAAAGATAAAATTAGTGATGGGCCTTTAACAAGCCTCACCAAAAGTGTCATTGAAAATGGATTTGGTGACAAACCTTAAAGGACTGTCACTATATACACTTACAACAACGATTTTTTAAAGACCGTCACCATATGCGACATTGGTGATGAACCTTAAAGGTCCATCACAGGCATGAAGCATCATAAAAAACTCATTGGAATGATCAATGATGATGAACATTTATTGGCCATCACCAAAAGTAACCAAAAATATCATTGGTGACGGTCAATAAAATATCGTCACTAGAAGTGTCACCAAAGAGAGAATTAGTGATGGGCATTTAACAACCCTCACCAAAAGTGTCATTGAAAATGGCTTTGGTGACAAAATTTAAATGGCCATCACTATATACACTTACAACAACTCTTTTTCAAAAACCGTCACCATATGTCACATTGGTGATAGACCTTAAAGGTCCGTCACAGGCATGACCCTCACCAATGACCTTTTTTCTTGCAGTGTACGCGCTGCTTTTACCTATTGACAATCCAAATATCTAGCCACAAACTCAACCACTTCCTTCTTCAGATTCGTCCTGTTAGCGCTTGAAATTTCACCTCAGGCTGAAAAAGGTAAACTCCAAGGCAACATCAAACCACTTAGCCTCGTAGCTAGCCCTACGGGGCAGGAGAGGGCTCTCTCCGGTCTATCTCGGCAAAGATCTTCAACGAGAAGAGATAACCGATAAAGAACACTGATTTTAGGCTAGTAAACTGATAAAAAGGTTTGTTTTGGGATTTTTAGGGTTTTGGTGGAAAATTGGGGAAAGACAATTTTGGGTGCGAGGATTGGACACAGTTTTCGCAGGGGGTTCTTTGGGGCGAGGTAGGAGACTGTATTGATGCCTTTGAAAGATTTGGATGGGTGAGAATGACTGGTGAGGAGCTAAGGAGAGCAATCAATCACCTTGAATTCTCCTTAAACAGCTGAAAACATTGATATTAAGCAAACTTAAAGGCAGAGCATAGCAACCATGAATTCTACCTTAACACTTCATTTGCCTAATTTGCAGAAGAAAAGGTAAGAAGATGATTCACATAACAAACTTACAAGTACAAAGAGGAACACACCATCAATACATGTAACCACAGGAATCCCAAAAAGGACTGCAAAACCCTGGTCTTTCTTCCTTTGCCAAAATGCAGTGATACAATAATTAATACAATAGAAGCTTTCTCCCTCAAGAGTCCAACCATGAAAATGACCAAGAAAGTACATAATATAGGCAAGCTAATATCTTTCCTTGCCTCTAGGGGTCGAGCTCACTATCCTAGGAGCTGTTTCAACCAATTCCAAACTGAGCACTAAAATCTAGGCAGTCAAAACAACTTGCCTCTATAAGCTAGGAAACCAATTCATTCTTAAATTTTTGCCTATCATTTATGAATGATCTTCTAGAAGAGTAAATGAGTTGTCAAAATATCATCAAATTACATTCATTTACGTCTAAGGAGATCAAAATCCATCCAAAAGTCAAACCTTAGTCAAAACTGCCGTTTTGCTGAGTTGTAGGTGCATTTCTGTGAAAATTGCCCAACGGGTCGCGCCCTGATTCTGAACGGGTCACGCGCCTTTGGAGCAGTTTTTGAGGCACTTCCAGGTGTCCAAATGAGGCAAAAGTGGGCTTGTTGGAAATTTATGGATGTCTACTTTCCAACCCAAGTGGAATTTCTGAATTTGGTGGTCATTTCCCCTCCAAAATTGCAATCTCCCAAGACTGCTTCCTGTGTGTCAAAAAGGTGACAGAAAGTCATTTTTTGCTTGTTTTTTGACCTTCTGGAGGCTCAAAACTTGGTGAAATTTCTTGGTACTTGCTGAGCAAGTGTATTTTGTCCTGACAAATCCAAAAATTCAAACTTTTCCTAACATGGACCTTCCCATCGAAAGGGTCGCGCACGGTGCGCGACTTGTTGGTGGAGAAAACCTGTTTTTTGACCAAAAATTCACAATTGACAAAATTTTCCCCAAATTTCTTGAAATTTTGGCTGGGAGTCCCCAATCAAGTACCATGCTCAGTCAAAGAGGCTTTGACCAAAATTTGGAGTGGATCGGGCCTTTTCCGTCGTTTTAGTGCCTTGGCCAACCTCCTTGGATCAAGCGATTGTAATTTTGACATTTCTCTAAAACCATGACACCTGTGTAAAAAGTGAAGGAAGTTTTTCTTCTTTGGCATGTTGTGGACAAAAACCTCTCTCAGGTTTCCAAAATTCATCTTTTATTGCTCTGAAACACTATTTGAGTGAAACTTATCCCAATGTGTGAAACAAGGAATTTTGTCGAAATGAAGTGAAATGAAGGGGATAAGGGGCTTCTAAATTCTTGGGGAAATTTTTGTAAGTAGGAAGGGATGTTAGGAAGCAGGGGAAAGTGGAATCTCAGAGATTGTGTGAGGGGAAGGGGTCCAAAAGGGAAAAACACAGGCCCAACCTAGAAAATTGCCAGGTTGTAGCTAGAAACTAGGGTTTGTGCGAAAATGAGGAATTTGGGGAATCTCAGTGATGGGAAGCATTTGATAAGGTACTTTAAGGATAGGGGAAGGTGTATGAACATCAGGAAACAAGTTTTTCCGATGATTTGACCGTCCAAGAGAAATTGCCTTCAAAACCCTAGGAGAGGGAAATGACCTTACCTAGGCGCACCTGAAGCATGAAGAAGGTGTAAAATGACTCATTAGACACTGAGATGATAATGAAAACCCTATGAATGATGATAGACTCAGTGGAATAGTGACATAGATTGGCATTTGGGCAACTTTAGAAGGAGTGAAAGCAAACCCTAGACCTAATGCCTAGTGAGCAAATTTTGCTTGAAGACTCACTGAAATGACAAAATTTTGACCTTGACACTCTGAGACCACTTTGTAAGAGCATATTTGATCACTGGAGGAAGGCTGGAAAGACTGACACTAACAAGCTGGAAGGATGATCAGTCAGAGTATGAACCTAATTGACAAGGAGAGGAAGATGAAACAAAAGACAATAGACATACAACAACAGCAAAGGTGCAAGGTATTTGGGCAACTACAAACTAAAGTTTGGGACCCTGGAGGTTTTCTATCAACCTATGAACACACATGATCTGGAGATCATGAATATTTTCTACTTTGGGAGTGATGCAGGAACAATCAGCTCAGCAATATCATTGTATTTTAGTAGACATAGGGGGTCTTGTGTTTCCAAGGAAGTTGGTTTCGTAAGTGTGAATTAATGTAATTATTTAGGTTTTTGAGTGATTTTAATGAGAATAGGATTTAATTGAATATTGTGAGACACATTTGTAAATATTCTCGAATGTAGGAGAATATGAGAGATTTAGGATAGTTGAGAGATTGAGGGATTTGAGAATTAATTGTAAAACTCATATTGGGAGTTAGTTCATGATTTTGAGGATTGGAGAGGATCCTTAGGGATGAGGAAGAGATTTTAGGATTTTGTTGAGATGTTTATGGATCTAAAACAGGAATTGGTTTTAGAATCCTTTTGTATAAATGTAAGCCTAAAAGGTATAATCAAGGGGATAGGTTGAATAGGTAGCTAGTTAGAGTGTGATAGTAAGCCTACGGGTAGATTGTAAAACAAAGGCCATCGATATTAGAAGATTAGACCAAAGATAGTGAGACTGTGTAAATGTTTGTTTATATATAGAGAGATTAATTCCAAAACTATATAAGTGTGCAATTCGAGCATTGAAAGATAAATTATACAAGTATCAGTGATTTTATATAATATATATATGTGCATGCGAAGTTTGGCAGAATAGAACTCAAATGAAAAGAACGAGATAGCGGACCGTAATGGACCTTTGAAACCGTTCAAAGAACCAAAGAATGTTCTGGAGGGTCTGTGTTAAAAAACATGTGAAGTTAAGCTTAGGAGGGAGTCACACAGTAGAACAATGGAAGGATGAAGAACCATTGAAGAAACCCGAAACCACAAAGAATACTAAAGAATGGCGTAAAAATCCAAGTGAAGAGAGGAGCGAAGAAGTAAAGCATTAATGCACAGGCACCGTTGGATCTATTAGATCAACGAACGAGATCAAATCGCATGGAAGGATCACTATTAAAATCCGGCATCGCAACATTTAAATGGTAAGGAATTAATCTTGGCCCACAAAGATTTGCGATATACGAGACCGTTGTTGACCGTTGGATCGAGTGATTGGATCAATGGTGGAGAGACTTTAATAAATCTCGCATCGCAATGTTTTATTGGTGAGTGAATTAAATTTGGGCCTCAAGCAAGTGCGACGTGTGATATGCAATGTCCGATGCGATTAGATCCCATCGCAAATATTCCATGGTAATGTACCAGGCCCTAAGTAGTGACGATATGCGACATTGCGATGTGCGATGTTGAACGAGCGGATAGGACATGTGATATGCGAAGTGCGATAGAAGAGTGGACCCAATAAGGTATGGACGTAGTTAATTTGATTTGAAATCCGGTTGTAGTTAATCGTATATCGGATGCGGTGAAGAGTTATATGTTAGCAAGATTCATGAATTGCGATAGTGATGGATTGATGGAGTAAATCAATGGTTGGGGAACAAATATATAAAGTCGTAGTATGGTGGAAGAGTTATCGCATCACGCAGAATGGAAAGTTCCAATACCAAGTTCTTAAGTCTTTGAAACTTGCGATGGCGATGGCGATAAGGTATGCCTCGAGAAACATGTAAAGCTGAGGAAAGACGGAAAAGGTAAGTCTGCACATGTTTGATGTGATTTCTATTTTAAAATATTTATAATAGGAATAACGCTGATAGAAGGTTTTATGTTTGAGTCCGTGAATAAACAAAGAATAAAAGTGGGTTGGTTATATATATGCGGGTTTAAGGTAAAGAAGGTTTAGGAGGGAAATAAGTCCCGATGAATGGATATGAATGAATGGCAGACTGTGTTTAGTTTAATGAATCATTCCACAGAGATTTAATAAAGGGGCCTTAACCATTAATTAATGAAGATTGACTCGACATAAAGTTAAAATTCCTAGGGCAAAACAAATATGTGCATTTTACATGCATACTGTGGGTATACGCGGGTTTTCCTGCATCATATTTTTATTTTTTGTGCTCATAATCTATTACATTAGCAGGGGTGCCATGAATTACATATTAAGTAGTTGGGAGGCCCACCAATGTGTTGAAATAATAATCATATAAGATATTGAAGCTATAACCATGGCGTGAAATTTAATAAGAAAACACATAGTATTATGAATGAAATAAAATAATTGCGAATCAACATGTTTGATGATCTCAACGAGATGGAAAATGTGAAAATGAAAAAGGAGAGATGACTTGATTTCCCTAGGTTTGCTCAATGTGTGTTGTTTGCTCTTCAAATTTGACATTCAACAAGTTGATTGTGATTAATCTTACTAATAAGCTCCTAATGACATTACAATTTACATTCATAACATGTGACTCATTGTTTTGTTTTTTCACAAGGCAAGAGTAGAGACAAATATAACAAAGGAAATCACATTGTGACGTGTCATAAACAATGATAACAAAGAAAATGGCATTGCGACGAGTGTGGGATTCAAAAACATGAAGTATGTAAACTAAATGTGATGTCAATTCCCACATTGATAAGAATTGGTAATGCTCATAACATATGAATTCCAGTGGGGATTCACAAAGACAAGGTGTCTAAACTTTTTGAGGAAGCTTTCATCAAGTGACATATAAAATAGTGTGTATACCAATACAATGGTAGGATATTTATCTAGGTATAATCCATGTGATGGATTGAATATTTTAGAAGGTTACACCATATCAAGGAATAGATAAGAATCAACTAGAATATAGATTATTTTAGTCTCTAGATGCCAAATGCAGGTACTATTGTGCAATGATCCAATGCTCATTGACTAAGCAAGAATTGGAAGTGGTGGAATCGATGGTTATTGGAAAACTGACCCTTCTTTTGAAATTTTATGATATTTTTTATCCTTCATAAATAACAACCGATTTTAATAATTTACATTTTTTGAAGTGTGTTTTTTGAATTACATTTCTAGGATAGGTATGAACCACTTAGAAGGGATATGAAGGGTTCAATTTTGATCACTACTTTAGACCTTGATTTAATTGCATCAACTAATAAGGAAATAATTGAGTTAAGTGGTTCTTTTCATGATTAGATATCCCCCATAGAGTTTTCATGGAGTTTTCTATATTTATTATGATGCTTATTGCCTTATGAAATAACTCCAAAATGCCACTAAACTTCTCAATTACCCTTCTAGTGCCTTAAAAAATCTGAGTGTCACGTACAAATAGTAGATGCGCGATTTTGTAGGATGCTCCAATTGACAACCCTCTAAAGCTACCCACTTAACCCTTTAGCAATTAGTAGGAATAGAAGTGGGCATAAAGAGAAAGCCTACCTAAGGCCTATTACTATTTGAAAGAAAAGGGATGCCATTCCATTTATCAAAATATTGAAAATATTGATGTTATGCAACTCATCAACAAACTGATGAGGAAAACTAAATGTATTAGAACACATTCTAGGTAAATCTAGCTTACTTTGCAATATTTTTTGAATAGGTCCACTTTAATTACCATGGAGTTTTGATTCCTAGTTATTATTGAATGAAAACCTTCTTGAACTATCCCCAATGTCTCATGAATTTTCTTTCCCTGTAAAAATCCAAATTGTTATCTAGATATCGAATTCTAACTACATGATTATGGCCAAAGTTTCCCTGCCCCTCGACCACCCCAAGGTGATCAACCGCCTAATCTAGATGACTTTAGAAATCAACAAATGATCAAATCTCTTATTAATTTTAGCTCCTCCCACACTCTTATTCCTCCAAGTATGGAACAATTTAGCTACTTCAATACCTATTAAGCCAACTTCTTCATATTTTCCAAGAAAATACCTTGAAATACAATCCACTTGTGCTATTAAAATGCATATTTATGAGGCTTCTAGAGTGAAACTTAAATACCCCCCACTACAACTAAAACATTTTGAAGAACTTATCATAGTATTTTTTCCTATCCATGTAAGGACCATATAAATTCAAAATAGTGATATGTTTTCATCGGTCTAGAGAGAAAGGGAAAGTCCCTCTTCCTATAAGAAAAACAATGAATTAAGTAGGGTAAAGGAACATTTTTTCCACTAAGTTATGTTTCCTCTTGATCCCGTAATGGCATCTATAAAATTGAAATCCCAATTACTACCTAGACAGTTTAGAAAGTTAATGAATGATTTTCTCCCCATTTATCATAATATCTTGCATCAATACAATAGATGGATTAACATTTTCTATTAATCTTTTTAAAGCAAACTTCTTTGAGGTGTAGGCCAACACTCTACAATTTAGAGTTGAAAAAATCATTTTGAACCCTTAAAACGAGTTTTTTTTTTTTTTTTTTCTCTAAGAGTCTTTATTAAGGATAATTGTTTCCCACATATGATTTCTAAAGATGCTTGTTTGTGCCAATAATATGTAGGATTCCTTTTGCTTTTATTGGATTTTTAACCTCTCTCTCTAAAGTATCCCACCCCACTAGCACCTTTAATGGGAAATTGAGAGTACCCTTGCTCCTAGGTTTGAGATTATAATTTGATGATTCTAGACATAATTTTCGTCCATCAAAATCTATATATATAAGCTAGGGTTTGTAGAGGATCCTACATGAGTTTTTTCAACTTCGAAGGCCTCTTTTTCCCTAGGAATATGTATGAGGGGAGGGGGGGCATGGTATTTTTTTCTAAATAGAATGGACATAAAATCACTCAAAAATTTTAGCCCTTTGGATCCAACCTCAACTCCACTGTGTCCTAAAAACTAAAGTTTTAAAGGATTTGTTTATTTATTTTTCAAAAAAATGAGATTGAATTGTCTTACTGGATTGAGTCATGCACCCCTTATTGTCACCATTCATATCTAGGCCAGGTTCCTTTTGTTGGCCTAATCTAAGGATTGATGTTCTACTTCCAGTGGTGTATCCCAAGGAAAACCCATGGTCATTTAAACCCATGCATCCGCCTTTTCTACTTGGGATTTGGATTATTTATACATATTTGCCTCCATACCTTTTTGACGTTTCCTTAGTTCCCATATCTTCCTAAAACTTAGATAATTATGTTATGCTACTAGGTGCCCATAATTATGATATCACACACACCTTAGAGGTATACCTTCATCATTAGGGATTATATGAAATAGGTCAACACCTCTTATGATGTCCATTGTCTTTGCCATATCTTTACTAATCTCTAATAACCTAAGTATTTGAGCCATTCCATAATATCCTAAAATCTTGAGAGGTTAATTCCACTTCATCACATATTCATGAGGTATTGCCGATTTCCTCGAACACATATTTAGACAACAATGTCAAAGAAACCCCTAGAATTATTACCCACACTAGGAGGATATCCACTTGAGTTAATCAACCATCAAAGTCTATATGCCATTTATTTAAAAAAGGAGTTTGTGAACCCTACTTCCAACATTGTTGTAGGATTTTCTCAACTTCTTTCATCATCCTAAACACCCAAACCATCTATCCTTTTACCAGTTTCATAGGTCATGGGATGGACTCCACAATGGGTTTAAAGTTGAATTTAATCTAGTCTTTTAGCACCTAACTGATCATCCTTCTTCCTAAAAAGTGACCTACCAACACTCATACCACCAAATCCATAATGTCGTTAAACCTGTATTTTTCTCTTAATTTCATGCTAACAACATTCCACACCTTTTTAATACATTTACATCATTTATGTTTCCTTACACCCTTTAGAGGTTGTGATCCAAACACCTTTGTATCAATATTAGGAGCTCCACTCAAATGCCTTAGTTCTTGCATTTCAAGAATAACTCCTAATTCATATGACCCGTCTTTCCTCCCTATTGCATTTTAGCAGGGGAGTTAAAATTTAGTATTGTACTCAATCAAATAATTAATGACATCAAATTTGTCATGTGATTGCATTAATCATTTCCTCACTTGTTTGAAGGTTTAAAGACTACGAATCTATAATATTTGGTTCAACACACTTTCTAGGTAGTGTAACTACTATGCATTGAACAACCATTAGAGAACCAACAAAGGGTACCATCATTCCTTCTTTAATCTATATGTAGTCCTAACACCCTATTTATTTAGCACATGAGATACCTATCCAATAATAGCCATGGTTTCCTCTTATGGTAGGTGAGACCCTAGATGATAAATCTTGCTTAGAACCAATATGTCTCTAGATTTGCAAAGTAGGGAGCATTAGATATTCCATGCATTCTAAAGCTTCCTCCTCCATGTCTTGTGTATTCTCCACTTCTACACTTTTGACACCTTTGAGAACACCACTCCTCACATTATAGCAACCCTAGCACACATTCTTGCGGGAACCCCAATCTAATCATCTTCCTATTCTTTAGTTCTCAATTTAAGCTTATATAACAACATCGCATATAATTAATCAATAGATATACCATTATATGTGTGTATAATTTATTTGGTTTCCATGGAAATAAAATTTATAATTTCATTATACAAAAGAAACTACATTATAGATATATTGTGTAACATTTCACAAGGTCCTTTAAAATGGATTGAATACTCTCTAATCTTCACATAGTCTAACAAGACCATGTCTAAATAGTTTTGCATAGAACTCATGCATAGCATGTCCTATTATGAAACTAGGATTTTTGCTCTAAACTAGATCTAATATAGGATTCCCATAATCCAACGTAAGTCTAAAAATACAACAATCCAACTTATTACAAAATAAGGTGCCTAAGAGCATAGCTAATTTCTTTAATCAATTAAAACATATATATAACTAATAATCAAGAGCAAAACTGCAAAAAAATATTGATGAACATATTCAAAGGTTATACCATCCACCTCCTAAATCTTTAAGTAGTTGAGATCCAATGGCACACCTTCCTTGGATAATCCATCTGCTTAAACATTTCTCTCTCTATATAAATGCTGAAAATATATAGAAATAAAAGTTGAATTTATAGTGTATGCCTAGTCAAATATTCAACACAAAATAAATTTTTTCACCTCTATAAGTTCCCTCCATTCATTTGGTTACTATTTGTGGGTCCCAAATAACTTGAATCTTTTGAGCATCTTTTTTGTAGTTAGCATAAGGGAGATTTTCAATGCCACGAGTTCTACAAAATTTTTAGAAACTTATCCAAATCCAACTTTAAACTTTTAAAACCAATGGATGTTTTGAAGTGTCCCATGATCCACGAAGCTAAGGCTTCCTTTGAGCAATGCCATCGAAGTAGATATAGCCCCCAAACCTGTAAATGGACTCCCACACAATCTGTATGACATGCTTTTTATTTTTCAATTGTGAACCTTTGTTGAGAATATTCAAATTTTGCATTGCATGTTGTATGGGGAGTATGAATCCATCATTAAGTAGATAACCATTCTGTGATAACCATATTCCTCCAACAAACAATTAATAGAAGTGCTTTAAAACTGTTTATAAAAGGGTTTTTCATCCCACTTTTCAAGTTATTATTCAATTGAATTTCCCCTCCAAACATGAATTAAACTAGAGATATGATCAACTTCCTTCCATACCTATATAACATAAGATCATGAAATTAACAAATGAAAGATATATTCCTCATTTTCCTTACATAAGGAATATTGAATGGGCCTAAAAGTATTCCTTTTTTGCAAATTATCCCATGTGAGCTCCTTGATATTTATTTCCAACCACATAAAAATGCAAGATATTAAGGGACATTTATACTTCCAAATATTCCTCCACCACCAAACTTCTCCAATAATTACACTTTCACATAATGCCTTGTATTCCAGCCATGGGGTATAAGTACCCCTAGTGAGAGTCCTTAACCACCAAAGAAAGGTGTAAAACACCATTTTCCCCTTAGAATATTGATAATATTTTTCGACAATGTATATTCACATTATAGCTAACCCATGGGTCTTCACCAACTCTTATCCTATGGCTATCCCCTACCTTCCAAATCAATCATCTCCTAATCACAGAAAAAACTACAAGAAAAGTAAAATATCATTTCCCCCTAATAATATTGATAACATAATTTTACAATTTCTAAATTCGCATAGGAAACCTACGGGCCCTCAATGATTTTTATCTTATGGTCATCCTCTACCTTCCAAATCAACCATCCCCCAATTAGAGAAAAAGTTGTAATTGTCACCTCCCAAATAATTGAGGCATTATGCCAAAACTTTGTTGGGGATCTTATCCAACAATCAACTGTAACTAGCTAAGTATACTTCTATTTGATCACTCAACACCATAACCTCTTACCAAAAACTAACTGGGTCAAAGCATGGATCTGGGTTACACTTTTTGGTGAAATGAGGGCGTGTTTTGATGAAAAACAGATGCTCGATTGAGCAATTTTAAGCGCTTGATCGAGCTGTTGAGGCAATTTAAAATTGCTCGATCGAAAGTTTAAACAAATTCTCGATCGAGTCATTTTCTAACTCGAGTTAACAGCTCAATCAAGCCCTTGAGTCGTATGATTCACCATTAATACCATTAATAAAAGTTGGTAAGGGCGTTGATGAGTTAGCTTTTTAATGACTCGATCAAGCCGCTTGTTAACCATGTATGCCGCTCGATCGAGGGTTACTTTAATTCTTGATCGAGCAATTTGAATTTTGAATCTAAGCACTCGACTAAGCATTTAAAGCACTTGATCGAGCTCTTAAAGTCCTAAAAATTACAGTTTCAACACCTCTTCTGCAGATTTTTCTGCAACCCTATTTTGTACCCTATTAGATTTAGGGCATAAATTGTCCTTAAGTGGTGGAGTTGAACACATTGGATTTGTGAAAGAATCCTTTATCCAATGACATATGAATTTGACACTTTCGAATTCATATGATATTTTTAACCTACTTTCTTTTAAACATAACACTTGAATTTTTTTTGGATAGTTTCAAAGGGGCTGAAAAAAATCAATAACATAAAATATACACAATGAAAAAATTTCAAAAAATACCACTATCTCTGTTTACAAGTCCTCTTTAAAAGGGTACTCTTGGTTTTTCAATTTATCTAAAGAGTTGAAAAAAATCTTATGTGAACACATGTGTCTCCAAAATGCAATTGAAATATTATTTCACCAACTTCGAAAAATAATAAAATATATAATTTTGCATAAAAATATTTTTTTAATATGAAAAACTTAGTTCTCTCTTTTTGGATCATGCTCATATATATATATATATATATTATTACACATTTTAGACTAAGTTACGCTACATGAATAGACACATACCTCTTAAGTTTTGCGAAAATTTGCAAGGACATATATTGCATTTAATGGAAAATTGAGAGATTATACGACACTATTTTTTTTGCAAAAAATATCATTAGGACATGATTCTCCACATATTGTATTTTTTTTATAACTGAAATGGGTATGGATTTTTATTAATAAAGAGCTCCAAACGGCTGAAGCCTTACAATCTTCAGTGCAAGATTTTTACATTTTCTTGTTACAAGCTGATGTCTTTTTCATGGGATGCAAATTTTTTCTGGTTCTCCCTCATTTATGCTGAGTCTCCTTGGCTCAAAAGACACCCTTTATTGGAATAATAGTCCGCTTCTTTATTTGATTCTCTGAGAATATGGTAGCATTTAAAGGAAGTGAAGTATTGTAGGATATATCTTAGCCTTTGCAAATTCTTATTGAAGCCTACATCATTAAATTGACCTCTCAAATGTATCATTTTGATCAGGATTTCTAAATCGCCAAATGCTTGCAGCTCCTGGTGTCCTCTTTCTTTAGCTATTTGACATGCTTTTGCCAAGCTCAGGATTTCTACTTAGTTGTTGGATTGTTTTCCTAGTCCCCAACAAAAGGTTTCTTTGGTGCTTTTGACAGAAGAGTATATGAGTCCTCCAACTCCCACTGTCCCAGGGTTCCCTTTTGAGGCACCATCAAAGAAGACTGTAGTTATTCCTTGCTGCCTCCACCAACTCTGAAATATTTCGACCTTATCTCTTACCCTCCACTCAGGATTGAGTTGGGGTTTTCCAATACTGTGGATCTGTTGGGTTAATGCAAGGGTTCCAAGCCAGCTCTTTTCCTCCTGCTACACCGAAGAGTCATCTTTGAGTTTTTGGGAGTTCAAATTTTCCAGGAGAAGGCCTTTTGCTTTTGCTGTTACCGTGTTGGGTGTCCAGGCTACATTGTTGAATATCTACTCATTTATAGCTAACCATTACTTCCAACACACAAATTTGGGAATGGTGATCCAGATTCTGGCCCATGAGGAGTTGAGGGAGGACAAAGGATAACGATCTTTCCATGATAAAAATAAGTCCACTACTGAAATTTTAGTGGGGATTGCCGCCTTGAGTCCTTGGAGTATGAGTGTCCAAACTTTGTTTGCAAATGAGCAGTCTACAAACAGGTGATCCATAGTTTCCATGGCCTCTTTGCATAGTGAGCATCTATGTGGACCGGCTATTTTCCTTTTGAATAAGTTTTCACAAGTCAAAATCTTTTTGTGCATTAATACCCAGAAGAAGAAGTTAACCTTGGGCAGCGCGAATGGATCCCATACCTCCTTACAAAACCTTGCAGGGAAAGATCTATCTATGTGTGATTGCAACAACTCGTAACCTTTGGCTAAGGAGTATACTCCTGTAGGTCCCCAACCCCATTTATCTTTTTATGTCTCGTGCACCGGAGCTGCTTCGCGAGGTTCTTCTTTTAGCGTTTCAGTTTGTTGTGATAAATGATCTGGTATGTTACTAAAGTTCCAATCAATCCAGAACTTGGATTCGTCCCATTTTGAGATATCATATATTGTCTTAACTCCTCTGCTTTGAAGAAGCTCGCATATTTCTTGCAGGCTATCATTTGATGCTAAGGGTGGCTGCCCCATTATGCAATCTGTTCTCAACTTGGCACACTTACCATTCCCAGGGATACGATATAGATTTTGGGAGAAGAATCACAACCCTTTGATACACAATTGCCATAACAGTGTGCTCCTTTTGCTGTTTGCATTTTGCAGGTTTCTGAGTTTTGCATTTGGTATATATTTATGTCTCACTATTTTGCTGACAGGGTGATTGGGGTCGTTGTGGAGCTTCCATAGTATCTTGCATCCCAGAGCTGTATTGGCGAGGTCCAGATTGTGAATTTGAAGGCTGCCTTCTCTCATGGTTCTCTTTACTGTCTCTCATTTAACCAAATGGAATTTTTTCTGATTTCCTCTGCCTCTATGCCACAAAAAATCTCTCATGATTTTAT
Organism: Pinus taeda; assembly: GCA_000404065.3. Lineage (NCBI taxonomy): Eukaryota > Viridiplantae > Streptophyta > Pinopsida > Pinales > Pinaceae > Pinus > Pinus taeda. Next base: position 358,469 of record APFE030240970.1, on the reverse strand, counting down.
TAATTTGCCCTGAAATCGACTTTGGTGCCATGAGGTAGGACGCTTGATATATTGGCAGAGATGAAAGAACGGATTTATTAGAGTTAATTTGCCACCATGAGTTAGCCATTGACCTCCCCATGCAACGATTTTGCCTTTCGATTTTTGTCATTACTCCTTCCCATAGATTGACTCTGTTTGTGCCCAGTGTTAATGGTAGTCCAAGATAATTGATTTTGTTCCATTTTGAGTATTCGTTGAACCCCAAATTTCAAGCTATGTTTTCAGTTTCTTCCTCTTCTGCATTCCAACTATAGACTATGCTTTTTCTTTCACTAATTAGTGCTCTAGTTGCTTTGCAGTAGGCTTGGAGAGTATTTTTGAATGCAGAGGCTATTCTATTTGAAGCTCCGCCCAACATGAGGGAATCATCCGCGAACAGGGCGTGATTTATTGCTTTGAGATCCTTAATTATTTTCAAACCTGGGGCAGCTCCTGCTGTCATGTCCTGCTCCAAATTTCTTCTCAACGTATCTGCCATTAAAATGTAAAGAAATGGAGAAAGAGGGCATCCTTGCCTCAGCCCCCTCGTGGCTTGGAAGAAATTAGTTGGCCTCCCATTTACCAAAGGCGCAATCCAAGGACTTATGGTACAAAATTGGATCAATTTGACAAATTCTTGGCCGAATCCGAAGGAAAGTAGAACTTGATAGAGGAAGGACAACTTTACTCTATCGAATGCATTGGCCATGTCTAACTTGATTAGCATGCCTTTCTCATTTCTAAGGTTGCTGGAGTGCATGGCTTCCTGAACTTGAATTACGTTATCCAGAATGTGTCTCCCATTGACGAAGCCTACTTGCGAATATGATATGAGTTTGTTTAGCAATGGCTTTATTCTGTTTGAAAGGAGTTTTGCAATTATTTTGTATGAAGCATTGCATAAAGAGATTGGCCTAAACCTATCAAAGGAAGCAGGGTTTGACTCTTTCGATATTAAAACAAGGAATGTTGAGTTGGTGCTACCACCCAGTTTTGCTTTCTAAAGGAATCCTTTTATCATTCGAATAAGATCTGTTTTGATTATGTCCCAACATATCCTGTAGAAGTGAATGGTGAACCCATCTGGCCCAGGGGTTTTATCTGGATTCATGGACCAGATAATTTTGTTGATTTCTTCTTCATGGGTTTGCTTCAACAATGTTGCATTATCCTCTTTAGTGACCAGCGCCAGAATGTTCTTTAGGAATTCTTTGTTGTCTTCTTCACAGTCATCATTCTCTTTACTGTAAAGATGGTAGAAATGTAATGCAACAACAAATTTTATTTGATCTATTCCTTTGCATGACCTCCCATCGGAGGTGGTGATCTCTGTGATGTGATTCCTAGAGAAATGGACTCTACATTGTCGATGGAAATATGTTGTGTTTCTATCTCTGACTTCCAGCCAAAGGCTCCGGGACTTTAATCTCCAATATTCTTCTTCATTTCTGAAGGAGCAAAATGTTTTGCATTGGGCTTCTTTCTCCTTTTGTAGCTATGTTTTAGTTATATCTATTGTATCCATTTCACTCTGCAACTTTTTTAGGTGCTGCACTGACTCCATTCTTTGATCTTTGGGAGTATTTGATGGGAGCTTACTCCATTCCTTGAGGGCCTTTTTTGTTATTTTTAATTTATGTTCCCATACATAATTGGGGGAGCCATTGACTGAGTTGGACCATGCTAGTCGGACCATTTCTGCAAAGCCACTCTTTCTATTCCACAATGGGCTGAATCTAAAAGGGATTGGGCCTAGATTTTCTTCCTCCTCTAACATTAGCTAGATGGGTTTGTGATTCGAGGTAAGCTTGGGAAGAATGGATGATGATATTAGCCTCATTTCCATCAACATTGTGCTTTGAACCAAGAACCTGTCCAATCTGGCGGATATGTGGTCTTCCCCTGTCCTGTTATTGGTCCAGGTGTAGAGCCCTTTTCTTGGTTTAAAATCCAGTAGGTCCCATTGTTGTATCATGTCTTCTACTGCATAGGTCATTTGATCCTTGCTGGTCCTGCCCCCTCTCTTTTCTTTTTCATTCATCACTAGATTTAGATCTCCAGCTATGATTATGTTCTTTGGGGTATTCAGTTCCAAAAACTCATTTAATGTTTTCCAACAGTCTTTCTTTTCATAATACAATACCGGTACATATAAATTGAATAATGCAATGGTTAACTTACTTGTTATGTGCTTCAGCTCTATGAAGCTCCGGTGTTATGTGTTGTGGGAGTTGACAAGCCTGAACTAGTCTCCCTTCCACAACGTTACTATTCCACCGAAAGAGCCTCTTGCGCTTATTGCTTTTCTTGCATTCTTCTGCCATTTCTTGTTGCTGATATCTAGAAGGACCTCCCCTTCTATCTTTGTCTCTTGGAGCATTAGGATGTCTGCTGGTTCCACTTTCAATAGATCTTTGTCTGCTTCAATTCTCATCGGGTTCCCTAGTCCTTTGCAGTTCCAAGAGACGATTTTCATTACTTACTGTTAGGGGTGGTTGGGCCTCCTTCTTTTGGCGACCTTGTCCTTGTACTTCTGCCGATTGACATTTCTATAGTGGGTTGACTTCCTTGAGTCTTTTGCCTTTCATCTTCTTCCTCCCATGCTTCTCTGCGAGACTTTCTTCTTGCTCTTTTGGCAGGCCTTTCTAAGATCTCATCCTCCGATGAGCTTAGTGATTCATGTACTTTCTTTCTTGCTATGTCAGCGTAATAGGGGGAAGGGACTACTTCGGGGGTTCCCGCATTTTGCCCTTGCTCTTCTGTTCCTTTCCCGTTAGGAGGGGATTTGGGTTGTTCACTGCAATCCTTATTTACTTCCGACTCTTTTGCGACCTTACTGGGCTCTGCATTTTGAGATCCTAATTTCGACATGGGGTTGGAGTTCCCATCCTTTTGTTCCTGCCTCGTTGGCCCAAGGTTGTTTTCCTTTGTTATTCCTTTGCTTCTAGGTTTTGTTGTCCCTACTTTTTGCACTGTGGTCCATTGTTTTGCTTTCTCGCTCTCTTCTGCTTCCCTTTTCTTTCAATGTCTTGCGAAATGGTCATAGCCGTGACAGTGCGGACATTTGAAGGGTAATTGCTCATAGTCTAGCTCCTGGATGTGCGTCCAGTTTGCTGCAGTAAGTTTAATTTCCTCTGGCAGCCCTACTTCCAAATCAACCTCCATGTAGATTCATGCGCATGAGTATTGATCCTTTCGCACTGCTTGATAAATATACTTTCCAAGTGAATTGCCGATAGCTTGCAGTGATTTTTGATTCTAGCAATGTAAAGGAAGACGAGGTAGGCAGACCCAAACTAGAACAACAGACAACACATCTTGGGCTGGGTCGAAATCAGGGGTCCATTGGTTCAGGTATAAACCCTGAGGCCCCTTGAAGTATGGGTCGTTTCTGAAGATGAGATTTTTATCCTCGGAGCTTTCAAACACAAATACATAGAATCCTTTTCCTACAAAGTGGCTCTTGATTCCTTCTGATATGAGCGGCATCCAATTCCTCTGCACCCGAGATTCAACAGATTTGGGAGAAGGCCAAAGCCTGGTAAACTGTCCTATGAGCCCTCTGTCTGCAAGATTGACTGCTGATCTGCATGTTTCTGCATTTGGCAATTCCACGATTGGGATGCAATCCAACTTTTTGACGAATTTCTGCTGAGTCTCAGACAATGGTCTCTTGAGAGATCTGACGATGAGCTTCTTGAATGCGAGGAGTTCGGGCAGGGGAGGGGAAGGATCGGCGCCCCCGCCGGCCTTTATTGGAGCTGCAAACCTGTGAAGAGGTCTCTGTGGCAGCGTTGTCTAGGTCATGGGCTACGCAACGTAGCACAATGAAATTTTGGTTATTTTTATTTCTCCACATATTGTATTTTTACTCCGAATCAAAATTCATAATTATTATATGAATTTTGAGGGGTGCAATTTTATAAAAGAGGAAAAACTTGAAATTTCATCACCACATTAGGCCTAAAGGTGTAACCCATCTTCATACTTTCACCTAACCTCCAAATACTTTTTGTAGAATAGATTTTGCAAAATGATGAATATTCTTTAATCCTTATCCACCAATCTCTTTGGGTATTGATAACATTTGTATATAACTCCTTTTAGAATAGAAATTAAGGTTATCCAAGATAAAGGGAAGCTTCAATCAATCTCTCTCTCTCTCACACAAAACTAATTGAACAAGAAAACTTGGAATAATAAGCTATAATTTATTATAATAAACCATATAATTCTATGATTCCAATGCATTTAGTTATACACACATAAACTATTTTGATGGGATTGTATTATTCTAGGGATGTGTGTGTAACTAAATGCATTGGAATCATAGAATATATGGGACATACAAATTGATATAGATTGGATCAATATATTATTTTTTATCTATCTCAATGCCTTTGGTGGAAACAAATGGAGGAATCAACATGTAGGGTCATTTTAATGGCTGTTTGAGTTCGAAAATTTGGGGGTAATAAAATTATGAAGCCATTTTGAGACCTTAAATGAAAACATTTTATGGTCCCAAACTTCCCATGGATGAATATTTCATATTCTACACACCAATAGCTTTCCAATGACACATGAATCACCCCAATCATGACTTGCACGAGAAGGTTATGCCTCCTGCAAGTTGACCTATTAAGTTGATCACCATGGTATGACTGGAATACGTCAACCTCCTTACTCACACATTCGAGGCTAGGCATTTGTGGTATTTTAAGAAGTTTCTAGAAGGTCGAAAAACTTATCTCTAGTTTAGGGTCGAGGAAGTTGTATTTACCCCTAGGTGGCTATTAGGCTATGTTAAACACTAGGCTACTAGGAGGAGTAGGGGTTCCGTTCAATGTTATTATGGTTTGTTCCATAACTTAGTAGAGCAACTAGGAGTGGGAAGTAAGATAGAAAAATAAAGAAGGTTAGGATTATGTAGCAACCATACAAGCCATAATTCTTAGATAGCTCCTTATATAGTAACACTTCTTTGTACTTGCAATTTTTCTATACTAGAGAAAAGAGAGTGCAACCTCACCTTCTAGTTGGGCTTTCTCTAGAAGGATTTTCAAGGGTAAATCATTGTGTCTATTGTGGATGGAGTGTGTATTTCTTTTTGTTTTCTATTTCTCACAATTAAGCCAATTTAATTAATTAAATATAAAATTAGCTAACTAAGGAATCTAGAATCTAAAGAAAAATTGACAGTAAAGATTTCAATAATTTTATCAGATATGTTGTGATGAACTGTTCGAGTGGAATATACATGACAATTTGCAATCACGGACACACACACAACAATTTTGATGGCATTATATTATTCCAAGGTTCCCACTATAATAACTAAATTGCTTGAGGATGAGACACAAATTATTTAAGGATGTGACTGCATTGTTTCAAGATTTCTAGTACAACCTTGGAATAATATGGTCCCATACTTTAGTAAAGATGAGTTTTTGGTGCCATGCCAACACATTAGGCTTATTTTTTATGAAGTAGTGAGACCTAAATCACTACCTATAGGCTACATTGATATTTGGCTCAAGGATCGGAGAGGTGCAAAGGTAATATCACAAAGGCACAAGCCTTGATAAAGGTAATTGAGTTGCAAACCATATTCCATTGATTCCATACAAGGTAGGAGCATGGACATGAGATCTTGAACCTGTATCATCTTCACAATCACTGCTCCAAGTTGCTACTAGACCACAACTTGGATCTCTCTCTCTCTCTCTCACACACATAAACACATTGATCAATTGAAAGGATTTTGATAAACATTTATAATTGATAACTATTCAAAGTGAGATGTTGAAATGTGGTACAAATGCCTTATACGTTACAAGAGCATCTATACATCAAAACATCAATGGTTTAAGTTATCTATTATGCCAATGTTGTAGAAGTGTCCTACAAGTTAAAAGATCATTGCTTCAATTAAATAACCATGTCTCAATTTGTTTATTCTCCAATGTCACTTACAACTTGCACTTCACCTCATCTACATAAATATGCTAACATGATTGATTCTCATAGTATAAATCTTGAACCATGGTAACATATTAACAACACCGACTCACCATCACTACGGACATTTTGCTAAAAATTGCCTAAGGTATTTTACCAAGTAGGTTTTGAATCCTTTTGGTTATTCAAAGTAGAATACATTTAGGCCAATGCACAATAGACATGAAAAACCATAGCCACCCAAGGTACTACAACATCCAAAGACAATCTTGAAAGGGCCATTTGAGGCAAATTCTAAAAGCTTTGATGCTCTTGAAAATTTCTAAGATCTAGAAAATGAAAGTGAGGATTTGGAGGTGTAACCAATCCAATAAGATCTTGGGCCTGAAAAGTGTAGGTTTTAACCCTGTACATAAATTACCTGCAAAAGAATTCTTAAAATAGAAAAACATATAATGATGAGAACATAAAACAAATATACACAAAGATTTTCCCCTGTATCCCAAAATCGGAACTACAAGATTGATTTTTTTCATTATATTCCTTTCAATGTTACAATGCATATATATACATGCCAAAGCATTCATAAACCCCAAACCACTTACCCTAGATTAGAACATAACGTAGTTCCCTTGACTGAATCTACAAAATACCATGAACAGAAAACCATCATGCCCAAAACCATGTGCAAACCCCATGCACAAAACCATTGGTAGGTATGCTCACCATCTTTGGGTTCGCACCCCATCCTTGCGTTTGCCCAACGTACAATGCTTGAAGCTAGTCATGGAGAGAATATAACACACACCCAACAAAAAGTTTCTCCTAGTGTGTCCCAAGAAGATCATGAAGTTGACCCAAAAGAGAGAAATCATACAATCCCGCTTGTGCATGAAGAAAAGAGCAAACTTTCAAATTCACAGGTCATCTTGGAAAGGGGGATAAAACCCTAGGTGTGTTTAGAAATTCCTCATCAAATAATAGTGTTGGTAAGCTCCTCTCATGTTCTTGATCGCTCCTATCTTACCATACTAAGATCGAAGGTTCCACAAAGTTTGCCACCTCTCACGAGAGGGCCAAAAACCAATAAAGAATGCCGACAGATAAAAATAATAAGTAATAAAGCAAGAGGAACCCAAATTTCATTTCTTGCTACTTATGTAGACCTTCAATTTTAGTTGTATTTGCTAATTTTGGTTACCAAAAGGCTAAAAACAACTAGAAAACTAATATTTTCTTGCCTTGTTATTTTATGTTTGCTCCAATAGTGTGTATGATATTATTTTCTTTCTTTGTTATTTTATGTTTGTTCCAATAGTGTGTATGATAGTATACTCGACATGATAAAATAAGGTTTTCTAGGACTATAGACCCTTCAAGGTAGAGGTTGGTTCAATTTTGCATTTTGGACTTAACTTATTTGTCATATTTTGTCCTCATTGCTTAGCTCTACCACAACCCCCGTTTTGAATATAAGTTTTATCCATCACTACTAAAAAAACACTTAACTTTAAGTGATTGAACAAGCTTCATTTTTTTCTTTTAAACAATGAGAAACCTATTATAACTCAATTGTCGAACCAACAATAGGGAGAACCATCATTGATGGCTATTCGCGAACGCAAACTGACTCATCACTGTTATTCAAAGAAAACCATGCTACCTAGAATTACCTGCTCGTAGTCAATAAAGAAGTAATCCATCGCTCATGCCAAATGCATATAGGTCTTAGACCATTAACATATTTCTTTATATTGAAAAAAAACGAACTCTCTTAACCGAACAAAATCAATTTTAACCCCTACACACCTATTTTAAACATTATGACTTAGAATATAAAAAAAATAAAATATATATAAAAATCCTATCCCACATATAATTAAAAAAATTCCGATACATCCATAAACCTTAAAAGTTAACATTATATTATTTTTATTAATAAAATATAATTAATATTTTTACAGAGAACTTTGATACGCACACCAAATTAATATTTCTTTTGCCATGTTTTTATTTTTAGTGTCGGTAAGAATAGTGGCCTGGCTACAGCAGCGATTCGACTACACTAAACTGGTCATTGTCCTCCTCGACTGCCATCCTCGCAGCGGCGACCTGTCGAGCAACGATCTTTTCTTCAACCAGTGTTTCTCTTCAGTGGAGCCGGAAGTATCCTTCAATTTGGACAGCTAGTATGGTTTCTCTTCTCTTCTTCTGAAAAATGACTGTTTCGCCCTTTATTTTATTTTTTTGAATTTTTTCATTGAACATTGAGGACGGACACTAACACACACCCATCTGAATCATGGACTATGTAAATTAGTAGACACCATCTAAATTCAAGAATGATGCGCACCTCGAGGCTACGAAGCTTGAGGATGCCTATTCGAGTTCACAAAAATGACGAATGTACCAAATATTAGAATCCAATATATGCAACCGCGAGTTTTGCAACTTCAAGGTGTATATCAAAACCAGGTTTAGATAGTTTTGAGCTAGTAAACAACAATCTTTCCCGCAAAATGGACAGCTGAGGTTTCATCATCGAGCCAAAAAAATATGCTAACCACCCCAAAAATTGTCCCTGTATATTTGTCAAACAACTAGGCACTTCTGCTAAATATAACAAAGTAGGGTTCCCAGCTAAAATGTGTTAGATACCTATTCCTAGGTATCATGGTTTCTTGTAAATATTATTCTTAATTTAGAAGAGATATGAAGTTGTAGTTGAATTCTGATACAAAATTAATTTGAGCGGATTTATTCAAGTCCTGTCAGTGGTATCAAAACATTGGTATTTTTGATCATTCTAGTCTGTTCATTGCTTCCTTTCTGCGTATTTTGGCATGAGCTATGACTTTGTTGGCTTCTCCTTTAAGGATTTTTCTTGTAATCATGTCTTTCGCAGCTAGATTTTCCACCATCTCCCATCTTCGAAGCTTATGCGCACAGTTAGTAGATGCACCTGTTGCTACTTTGTGGCCACATTGTGTCGGCCAGTACAAGGTTGAGGTCTCATGACAACACTTTTCCCTTCCAGCCGATTTAGGGTGATGTATCTCAACAAATTGGGATTCTTCAAAAGCGGAACCATTTCAATCCGGTGTGCTTGTCAGGGCTCTATGCGAAGGAAAGTTGTTCATATCTCACATTTGAGTAGGCTGACAATGGCTCACTCACCAACTATTTAGCAGAGCGATTTGCCTGTTCTAAGTTGGTATGTCGACAATGGCTCATTCGTCGACTATCTACGTTGCTGCTCTTTACGTCCTATGGATGCAGGCTGGAATTTCAAAATTGTGAAGATAACCTAGCCCATTTGCCACATTTAGAGGGGTTTCCCAGAATTTGAATTTTGGTTATTGGTGAATGTTATGAACAAATACCTTGAAAATGATGAAAAGTCAATGAATAACAGTCCACTTGGAGGGAGAATCCTCTTTTACAACGAATCCAATACACAAGACCTATATAAATGAATCTTATTTATTGAAAATGAAGTGACATGATATAACCTACCACTAGGCTGATCTAACCACAACTAATAAATTAATAATGAACGCTTATTAGGGCCTTAACATAGCTCTCCTCTTAAAAAAAGCTTTTCCCTCAAAACTTGTAATTGAGGGTGTTTCTATGTTTCTTTAAAAACTGCTTCCCTGTAGCTTCTCCTAGAGGCATATTTTTCCACTTGATTAGGTACTCTAGAGTCTATAATGGTTCTATTATGAAGAGATAGAGAATGCTGTTCTATAACTTTTTCTAGTTTAAGAATCAACTTTCTTCATGTAATTTTGGATGTTCTGTTTGCAAGTTTGTCTCAAAGCCTTTTTTAGGCGAGATATATGAAAAACCTTATGAATGCAAGAAGAAGACAAATCTAAGTTCTCTAACTCTTATGCCTCTTGTCCAATCTTGTGAATAATATCGCAGGGTCCATCAAATTTTGGAGCTAATTTATGATTCTTCTTTTTCTTGAATGTAGATTGCTTATAAGGGGTTGTAGTCTCAAAAATACCCAATCACCCTCCCCAATTTGTCTTTCACTTTTATGTTGGTGTGCTTGGTGCTTTATCTTGTTTTGCCCCATTTGAAGGTTTTCCTTAAGAATTGTCAAACTTCCTTTAATCATCTCCCTATGTGACTCTGTTGCTTATACTTTGAACTTATATTTCAAAAAGTATGAGATACTAAGAGTTAAATTTCCATAAGGGGCCTCAAATGGGGACATTTTAGTAGATATGTGTTAAAGTAGTATAATACCACCATTCCGCCATAGGAAGGCACTTCATCGATATTGCTCCAGTTCCTCAATCGATGAAGTGGCTTGTGTCAATATTGCTACAATTCCTTGTCTTAATGCAATACATTCTACCATGAAAGTTTTATTGAAATAAGGTGTTTCCAATACTGATATAGAAGACATGGCATCCTTTAAGAGAGATAATGCCAAAGTAGCCTTATTCTTGGCTTGAATATGACGAGCAAATTGCATAGCTTCCATAATATTTTTACGGTATTTTAAGAAAAATTCGTGTTTAATGTCTTCTTTTAATCCATCTATGTTAGCTTCCGACAAATGTTCATCACTTACGTTATCCACCCTTCTGGCCAATACTTGAAATTCTAAATTCTAATCTCCAATACACCTAAATACTTGATTCTTGTCAATTGACTGAAGTAGTCTCATTCCCAAACTTTCCCATATTGTGTTCTTCTAAGTCTCTTATAAATAAATCATGAGTATAATGATAAGAATGGGACTTCCTTTTAACTACCCATTGATACTATTGATAGGGTTTTATATCAAAGCACAGATTTGCTACGTAAATCCTTTGCTTGCCATCCATAATATTACGCAATTATGATATGGATTGGATCATTCTATTATTTGTCATCTATCTTGATTCTTTCGAAGTGTACAAAGTGGAGGAATCAACTCATAGGTCCATTTTTACTGTCAGGTACTAGTGTGACGAATTGGGGTCTGAAAGATTTAAGAAGCAGTTTGGGCATTAAACGGTTTTTTTGGGGGTAATTTTATTTATTTTTTAATTTAATTTAATTTAATTTTTGCATAAGTAGTTCATCATCTAGCTCTATTCTACACTCAAATACCTTTCTAATGACACAACATCTAGCTCTATTCTACACTCAAATACCTTTCCAACGACACAAAAAAACCTCAAATGAAGTATGTATGCATAAGTTATGCCACCCGAAAGTTGACCTTCTTGTTTTTTCCACCATGATTGGAGATGTTGTTACGTCAGCCCCCATTATTCATGGAAAAGGAGTTAGCTACATGATCATGATGAAGAAAACTCTAGAAGAGTCAATGTTGTAATTCTACTCAAGATTTGAAGGAGTCAAACTTAACCACTAGTAGGCTATCGAGTTGTGTTATAATCAGACCACTATGAGTGCATTTTGTTCCATTGGTGAGTATGTTGTTTTTCCACGACACTGGAATCTAGGTTTGGATCTTAAAATCTCTGACACTACCAATCCAAATGCCACAACAAACTACTTTGCACAGTGGAAAATTAAATAACGGTAAATCAACATGTACACAAATATAGACAAATTTTTACAATTTTTAATTGCCCAACTTTGTTATATTAACAAAATGTAATACAACTGTCTAGGGCTCCCGTACTAGGGAGAATGGCCATCATACATCCGCTGATACAAGGAAATACAACTAGGGTTTGGTGTTGGTTCTTTGACAACAAATCTGTTGAGAAATCAATGCATGTAGTTATTAGGGTTTTGATTCTTCTTTTTATGATAATTACTTGTGATTTGTGTTGGCTTCTTTACTTCTTTATTATGTTATCTTTCATCAAGCAATTACCAAATAAAAAATGCATGAAGATCACAAGAACAAGAGACACAAGATGTAGGCACTCAGCCAGGTCGAAAACCCCTCTATGGGGGAAAACCCAGTCAACTCTTCTTCTATAATCAAACCAAGTCAAAGCGAGACAATCTAAGACCTTTTGACCAAGACAAAGACCTCCTCCAATCACCAAGTCAACCCTCCTTCCAAGTAGACAAATACTGTGAAAGTCAACAAGAGTCACTTCCTTCAAAATTGCTTCAATTTGGAATTTTGACCCCCCTGCAACTCAGAATTTCGGACCTGCAGTTACTGCAGAATTTTTGGCCCTTGCAACTTGCCCAGAAACCCTAGAAATCTCGCACATGTGAGAGAGAAGATGTCCCAAAACTTCGATTTTTGTCCTTCCTTTGATTTGACCTTCTTGTCCTTGACTTTGCACTTCTTTTTCTCTTCCTGTACTGCAAATCGAACTTGTTGATGGATGGATGCCAAATAGGTTGAGCTCTTCTTTTGTTTATATTGCTTCCACAGGGTCGAATAGCCCCAATCTGGGCCGACTTCATTAAGGTAGGGCTGACTTGGTGAGGAGGTGAAGAATAATTGTTTTGACTCAAAAATAATTTTCTTTACATGATACAAAAGCCTAAGAAGGGTCTAATAAATATGACAATGACTCTTAAGACTCAAGAGAAACCCTAGAAGCCTACAATGGAGGCTTTGACCTAATAAATAAATAAAATGAGCATGAAACCCATGCTTCAAAATAATTTTCTTTTTCTTCTTTTTCTTCTTTTTCAATTTTACAATAAATACATAATGATAAAGTATAATAGCAAGTATAAAGACCGATCATAGTTACATTTTCAACACATTCTACCCTGAACAAGACAACTCTTGACCTACTTGCGGATGTAGCGCTCCAAAACCCTTTCAGTCCACATGTCCTGAACACATCTGCCTGGTCCTTCGGCTCTGATCTGCAGCAACTTCAACTTGCCTCTATCAATGAACCAACTCCATTAGGTCACTGAACACGGATCCAACAACTCTCTAGCTGATCGTTAGTCCTTCAACGTATTAACACATTGAGACTCATGTCAAGTTGTTCATAACTTCCCACTGCTGCTCCTCAAATCCTTTGGAACTTCTTACCCACTAGCTGCTCCTTAGTCCTTCAAGGACACAACTCTCAGGGACTTCTTCCCACTAGGGCCTTCTTGTGTTGCCCAATGAAGCTATCAAAAATTCTTCTCCAGTAATGAACTTGGGCTGATGTAATCTTCTCATCTTGATCTCCTTCCTTTGTCCTTCAAGGATTGGTCTTGGGCTTACACAATCTTCATCCTTCTTACAAGTTCCAAAGTCCTTGTCAACTGATCTAGGGCTACTAAGACTATCCACTTGCTGCCCTACTTACAGCCTTAGGATGACCTTCAAACTGTCCTCAACTAGGACCTTTTATCCTCTAGCAATACATCAACAAATGAAGACAATCATGCTTGATTTTCTACTTCACTTGTCCTTGGTACCTATGCATTTTCACTGATAATTGACAGACTTAGTTAGGGCACACGTTAGCCCAAATTCCGTTCTGCAATCATCGTAGTTTACCTTCCAAAATAGACCTAATTCCTTTGCTGCTCCTTCCTGTGCTTGCAACCTAGGCACAACTGCCATTGAGGCCTCTTCGGCCTCCTTTAAATAGAGGTCTGCACCCCTACAATAGCACAGTAGGATTGTGGCCTACTTCAGAGATAAACCAACCTCAGATATGCACCAAAACAACCATACTCTACCTCCAAAATCTTCAGTCCTTCTTGCTAGGAATTCTGCCTCACTTTGTTGCTACATAGGCCACACTAAGGTGCTGTTCCAGCCTCCTTTTGGCTGCAGACTAGCACTAATCTAGGGATTGGTCCTAACTCTAGCTATCCTTAAGACCTTGGCTTTGATTCTTAGGAGAAACAGACTCAACGCATACACAAACCTAGTACCATAGCCCTAAACTCTCATGGCTAGCCTTTTGCTCCACTTCAAACCTACAATAGATACAAATAGACCCAAACCGAGTCGCTTATTGCTTCATCTTTGCCCTCCCGAGCTTCGACTAGGGTTGCTTCATATCTTCATCTTATTTCTGAGGAAATCTTTGATGTGTTGCCCTTGGACGAGTAACAAATGAGGTCTCCCTTACCTCTTTTTATTTCTTTCCTTGGGTTGTCATCTAACTCATCATGTGTGGTTACTTAAGCTAAGGCCGACTTGAATTTGTAGACAAAATCACTCACTCAAATTTTCAAAAATTCATATCTTCACTTTGACAAGGGATCTCATTGTGTTTGAAGTTGCCCCATGCTCCTTTAAGGGTGCTCTTTCATCTCCATGTGCCAGGTCATCAATTTTCCTCATGGTTTTGGCCCCACACCTTTGGGTACAAAACCCTAAGCTTGGGTTCTAAGCCCACAAACAATATTTGTGAAGCCCATTCCTCCAAAACCCACTAGCCTAGGGTTTGTAGTACCTCCCAAGCTACAAATCTCACTAGAGCAGAGTAGCTAAGCGTGGATAGAGAGAGAGGAAACACAGAGGTTTTGTGCATTGTAGCAGCCCATAGGCTATAGGTCTCACTCCTTTGTACTTGCATTCATTTCCTTTCAGAGAAAGGGAGAGTAGAGCAACCTCATCTTTTAGTTGGGTTTTCTCTCGTAAGAGTTTTCCAAATCATATCTTGTGTTCATTGTGGTTTGTGAGTTTCATTTCGCCATTCTCTATTTTTCCTATTTTATCTATTGCATGTATAACCATAACACAATAGTTAGCAAATTCAAATATCTAAGAAGAAATCAACTCTCACAGTGTAGATTTTGGATTTTAAGCATAATTTATTAGATCTGTTGTGACAAATTGTCTAGTGGAATATCCATGACAATTTACGAATCACATTGGTGTTTGGGTATACTGTTGGGAGTTGCAGGGGATCCAGATCGGTTAAGTTGAAAGTTATAAGACCCCAACCATGGCGATGAATCTATTAATAACCCTCAAGATTTGGTAGAGGAAAGGTTTGCAAAGTTGGAAGCACAAGTCGCAGATATAAACTGTAATGGGAACCTTCGCGATGTAGTTTTAACCAATAAGCTTGAGCTATTCAAAGAAGATAGACATTTTAATGTATAGGTCAAATTAGAGGGGAAATTGGAGGATCGAGAAGAACAATAGTGGGAGTCTAAGAAAGTATTTGAAAAAGAACAACCTAGTTCGAGTGTCATGAATCATTCACAGTCCCTATTCAAGATGGAAGGTGAATCAAACTGAGATTGACGCTTTGAAGTTAAATCACTGATTGCAATAGTTAGAGGTTTATTTTAGTGTTCACCACATAGAAGAAGAACAAAAAATTTCATTTGCATGATTGAAATTAGAGGGTTATGCCCTGACCTGCTGGGAAAATCACACAAAAACCTTAATATTGGAGGGAGATCCTCTAGTGACTAAATGGGAGGATTTTAAAATTCTCATAAAGTCACAGTTCTACCCTATCGATAATGTAGAGGACTAGTGGATTTGATGGCATTACTTGAGGTAGAGGTAGGGGCAGAATGTATAGGATTGCACCAAAAAATTTAGGAAGATGGCAATAATGTTGGATATCTCTCCAAAGAACCTAGATGTATTCCTCAAGTATTGAAGGGTTTACAAAACCATATGTGGAATCAAGTGACGTTGTTCAGACCTAGAACGATGGATGAAGCTTGTGTACAGGCACAATACCTGGAGAACATAGCCCAAAAGAAAGGGAAATTAAGTGGGTCAAAGCATAAAGAGCACTAAGAAAATTCCAAGGAGGGGAAGAAGAAGTGGAGAGGGGAAAAACAAAAGCAGACATAACACATTAGTGCAAGGATCCCAACAACTACTACAACCACTATAACATTGATGGTCATACAGAGGAGAAGTGCTGGAAGTTGCATCCAGAGCTCAACAGAAGAACAAAAGGAATAAGCAACTAGGTGGAAAGTAGCTTAGATGTGGATGAAAAAATTGTCTTTACATCGGTGCAGAAGGGGGTATACCTGAGTAGCCTTTAGCGATAGGAAGAAACGGAAATGACCAAACCCTTCCATATAAAGTTATAGGCCAAGAAGATGAAAATTGATGCTTTGTTTGACTCCAGATCACAGGCGAATCTCATAGCAACATATTTGGTCAAGAAACTAGGATTGGAGACTTATGGCCATCATAGCCCATATCCATTGGGATGGGTCAACAAGGAGGCAGAGATAAAGGTAACCAAATAATGTAGAATCAAATTTACTATTATTGCTGATTTATTGATGCAGTAGAGTTGGATGTAGATCCACTTAATGTATGTGGAGTTGTATTTGGGAGTCCCTATATGTACACATGGGATGTGATCTTCATGCGAAGAGCTAGTCAATACCACTTCATCAAGAATGACAAATCCTTAATGATCAACGTGCATAAGGTGAAGTCCAAAATTTTGCTGGTAAGTGCCGACCAAGGCAAGAAACTGATCAATTTTAACAAGAAGTATATTTTGCTATTTTGAAGAGAAAACCAGTTTGTAGAAGAGTTAGTGAGAGAAAAGCAATCCTTGGAGCGCTGTTCTAAGGAACAAAAACAACATCTAGAAGAGTTGTGACAGACATATTGGGGTGTGTTCCAAGAGCCTAAAGGGCTACCACTCAAGAGGGAAATGGAGCGTGAGATCTAGCTATTGGCAGACTCTCTGTTGTCAAACATTAGATCATACAGGCAGTCCATTATAGTGGTAGACGAGGTGAAGAAGCAGTTGTAGTAGCTACTGAAATAGGGTGTTATTTGACCAAGTACCTTACCATGTGGGTCACCAATTATTATTGTGCCTAAGAAGGATGGGACTTGGTGAATGTGCATTGAATACAGAGCGTTAAACAAAATTATGCACAAGAACAGGTACCCGCTACCTAGGATATATGACTTGCTAGATTAGTTGTGGCCTTTGTTGCAGGAAACGCCTAGAAAGGAGTTGTCCTAGTACCAGAAACGACATGCCAAAACGACCTTGAAATAGGCCTAAAACGTTGCTGGTTGTCTTGGACGGGTTTTGCGATTTCGAAACACCGTCTGGGATGACTGGCAGTGTTTTGGTTGTTACAGGCTGCGTTTCGGGCAGAAAAGGGCATAAATTAAAATTTTGTTTTTTGTGTTTTTCGAGTAGCTCAAGGGGTCAAGAAGGGCACGGGCCCCTTCTAACACCCAAATACACTAATTAAACATTTTTTATGTGGATGTTAACAAGATTTAATAAAAAAATTTACAAATAGAATTCTCTAGAAGATTAAAAAATAGAATTCTCTAGAAACCCTATGAGCCTCTTCTTTTCTTTGAAAAGACACTTCATTCACTCATTTCTCACACATTCTTCTGCAAAAAGAGCTTCCTATAGCAACAACAAGGAGTTTATTTGTGTTTTGGATTGTGGGTGGCAAGAGAAAGGGCGTGGGCAACAAGAGGAAGGGCATGGGCAACAAGAGGAAGGGCGTGGGCAACAAGAGGAAGGGCATGGGCAACAAGAGGAAGGGCGTGGGCAATAGCTATTTGGGTGATTTTTTCATTTTCTAATTTTGTAGCATTCATGGCTTCTCAAAGTTGTGTTTGCAGTGCCCCTAAATCCACTCAAGCAACCTGGCAGCGAGAACATTATCCTCTATGGAAGTATGTTACTGAAGTAAAGCAGATGGGTTCCAGTAGTATGTGGGAATGGAAGTGCAATTTATGCAAAAATGAAAAGTCCTTCACGGGCTCTTACACAAGAGTGAAGGCTCACATTTTGCATGAAGAGATAAAGGGTATTGATGTGTGTGCACATACCAAAAATCTAGAGGTGAGGGCTAAATTCACGAAAAAGACTGATGATGCTCAAAGGTTGAAGGACCAAAGAAGCAAAATCGGCACGAGTGCTACCAATTCTTGCATGATTGATAACATTGAGCCAAGGATTGTTCAAGAAGCAAGAAAGAGGAGGGCACTAGAAGTAGAAGTAGAGTTTTCCAAGCCATCAACTCCAATTCAAGACAACAAATTGTTGAAAATGCTTGATAGTCAAGGGAGAGAAGAAGCTGACTCAAGAGTGGCAAGGGCCATCATTGCTTGTGGCATCCCTTTTAATGTGGTTTGATCCCCATATTGGCAGGGATTGGTGAGAGCAATTAAAAAGTCTATCAAGGTTACAAGGGGTCAAATTATGGAAAAGTCAAAACAATTTTGTTGAAGAAAGAGAGACAACTTCTTGATGATGTTCTGAAACCAATTCATAACTCATAGGGTAGTATAGGGCTTTCCATTATCTCAAGCGGTTGGAATGATACAAGACGTAGGCCTTTGATTAATGTCATTACATCATCACCAAAAGGAGCTAGTTCATCAAAGTAGAAGATTGTTCGAATGAGGTAAAGGATAGTAAATTCATTGCTGATATTTTAATTTTTGCTATTGAAAAAGTAGGGCTAGAAAATGTGGTGCAAGTTATCACAAATAATGCACTTGTTTGCAAAGTTGCAGGCTTAATTGTTGAGAGTAGATATAATCACATATTTTGGACTCCTTGCATTGTCCACAATTTGAATATGATTTTAGAAGAGATTCAGGCAAAAACAAAATTGATTAAGGAGGTCACATAACAGGCTAGGGAGATTATAAAATTCATCACCAACCACCACTAATCTCAAGCAATATATCAAGAATACTCCAAATTGGAGTTGTTGAAAGTTGCTGAGACAAGGTATGACTCAAACTTCATCATGCTGTTCACTGTGTTGAAGTTAAAAATGCATTAATGAGTATGGTGGTGGGTCCAACTTGGGCTGAGTGGAGACAGACAGATTCAAAGAAGGGAAGCATGGTGAGGAGGGTGTTGATTGATGAAGATTGGTGGAGCAAGATTGATTTCCTGCTCAAGTTCACATTACCCACATTTGATCTTCTCCGAGACGCAGACACAAAGAAACCTTTCTGAGGAGAGGTTTATGATGGTATGGATACCATGGTTGAGAAAACTGTGAAAAGTATTACATAAGAGGCTGCGACTTTTCCTTTTGTGGATTTTGATTTTGCTGAATAAGTGAGGTCCATTATTGTTACAAGGTGGAATGGCTTCAACACTCCATTGCACATTTGGCACATGCGTTGAATCCAAAATTTTATGATGAAGAATTCATTGCTGAAAGCAATGGGAAGAGGAAGGCTCCACATATCGACAAGGAGGTGGCCAATGGAGTGAAGAAAGCCTTTCAGAGGTTGTTTCCAGCTTCTTTACAAACTGATGCAAGGCAAGAATTTGCTTGTTTTGCTGTTGGATTAGAGGATTTTGTAGACATAGTCACATATCAGCTTTGGAAGAGAGGAGGACCATGGACCCAGTTAAGTGGTGGACTTGTCATGGGGCAAGTTGTGTTCATTTGCAAATTCTTGCCACTCGTATTCTATCACAATTGGCAAGCTCTTCATCAACATAATGGAATTGGAGCACCTACGATTTCATTCATAATGTGAAGCACAACAGTTTGGGATTCCAAAAGGTAGTGGACCTTGTATATGTGCATTCAAACCTACGCCTTGTGTCTCGTAGGGGTGAAGAATATACAAGTGGACCTCATAAAGATTGGGATGTGGATGCCAAATGTCCAGATTTAGAGCTCTCTCTTTCTGCTCTTGATATTAGTGCCAATGCTGATGCAAGTGCAAGTGGAAGTACTAGTAGAGTTGCCTCTTCTGCTGAACAAGCATCTTGTTCTATCTCTGTTGATGAGGATGAGGAATTTTATTAGTAATGATATATTAATGTAGCCATAATTGTCTTCAGCTCATGTCTTATTTAAGTTTTAGCACTTATAGCCTCACATATAAGGGCCGATTTTGGAGTCTTTGATGTAAAGCCTCATCTATAAAGGCTAATTTTGGATATTTCATCATATAATCATCTGTTAGAGTTAATATAAATTTGGTTTTCCTTCTAAAATCTCATTTATATGTCTCATTCTTTCTTTTATTGCAAGATAATGTGTCATTTAATATTGACATATATATATATATATATATGACATTTCGACTGACTTTTCCTTTTTTCGGGGGTTGCATTTCAGGCTGTCCCCATTTCGGAAACTTCTAGACATTTCGGCGTTTTATGCAACTTAGTTGCATCAAGCCAAATACTTCACCAAGTTGGACTTAAATTCAAGGTATTTTCAATTTCGAGTTAGAGAAGAGGATACATGGAAGATCACCTTCAAAACCAAACAAGATTTATATGAGTGGTTAGTTATGTCGTTTGGCCTATGCAATGCACTAGCTACGCTCATGAGGTTAATGAATGATATACTATGCCCTTTTTTAAATTCATTCGTTATTGTTTATTTCGATGTTATAACGGTAGACAATGCTACTTGGGAGGAGCACATCTCACATCTAATGCAAATGCTAAAGACTTTAAAGAAGCACCCACTATTGGCAAATCTCAAGAAGTGTGAGTTTGCACAACAATCTTTGGTGTATCTAGTATATGTGATAGGTGGAGGAGAGTTGAAGATTGATCCTGCCAAGATGGAGGCCATTATCAAGTGGCTAGTGCTTATTAAATTTTTTGAGGTTAGGAGTCTCTTTGGGGTAGCATAGTACATGAAGAAATTCATAGCCTTGTTTTCAGCAGTAGCTACACCACCCCACACTATAATAGTGAATAACGAGAGTTTCTAGCGGGGAAAGGGTCAGTAGAGGGCCTTTGAGGAGTTAAAGAAGAAGCACCAATTTTGGCGTTATTGAAATTGCAACAGTCCTTCAAAGTGGAGACAAATGCGAGTGGGAATCATATGGGCGCTGTCTTGATGCATGTAGGAAGGTTTGTGTGCTACCATTCTGAAGTATTTCATGGGGCGTTTCTTATTTATGCTACTCGTTACCCACCATTTTGTGAGTGATATCACTAGGATAATTTTTTTCTCCAAGATGGTCCTTCGCCGACAGCCAGCGGCCCCTTGCAGCTGTCAACTAGCTTATTGTGCCATTTCTCCACTACCCGAGCCATCCATGTGGTCCCTTGCCCGTCTACCATGATCATATGTTTGAAGGTGGGCCTCCTGAACCTAAAGGTATGCCTTGTCATTTGGAAATTGAGTATTGTAGTTTGCTTATCGTGGATACTTCTGGGCATGGATTAATGGAGGGATTCAGTGGAAAGAATGGGCTAGGTCTGTGCCCTTGTCCCCTAGACCCCTTTTGGGTATTAACCTTGGATTCTAGTCCCGTGGGATCTCTTTTACTAACCATTTGGCTTTAGGGATGGTATTTCATGGGAAACCCCGATTTTGGTTATGTGGTCTTGCTTCCTTATCTGCTTATATTACCCTCTTTCCACTCATTATTACCCCATTCATCATTTCTCCCACCTGGGTCCACATTCCTCCACTGGGTCCACATAGGGTTAACTTGCCCCTTCCCCTTGCCAATTCCTTAGGTCATGGCCTGAAATGAAGCCCTAAGGTTGATGCAGCTAAAAAGAAAGATAAAAGCATATTTGGCCACATTCAAGAGGAAAATGTACTACAAAATGCAAAAGATGGTTGGGACAAACACATTTAGCATGTGGGCAAAAGCCAATACATGAGCTCTACCCCATCATTATGGCCATCACCCTGGTTCCTACAAGGTCTATGAACCTCCTTCATCATATAGGAACCCATGATTGTCCCAACCCTGGTGGGCAATGAACCACCCCACCTTAAAAGGGGGTATTCACTACTATATCTTATACACCATGCTCTTGCCCCTTGAGCCTCGAGTAGTTAATAAAAGAAAATCATAAAAAGGCAAAAGGCATATAAAGAAGGGTGGAAATATCAAGGACGGGGCACCTCATGTACCACAATTTCTCCTTCCTATACATTATAAACCCAAGTGTGGGATTCCCTCTTATTAGCTACCCTTATACCCCAACGCGTGACCTAGGGCTGCCCCTTTTCATCCCCTACTTCATTCACCTATCTGCCACATGCCACCACTTTTTGAAGGATGTACCTTGACTATATTATCCCCTCTAGAAGTAGAAACCATCTACTATGATTATTGGTTAACCCCATTTGGAGTTTAGGTGATCTGAAATGGGGACCTAACGGCTTCTTGTCAACCTACAAGAACCTCTTCCACTCCAAAGCTTAACTAATTTCCAAGATCTATGCTTAGGATTGATAAATTGCGGAAATAAGCACTTGAAATAGGTGTATGCTTGTGTTTGCCTTTAACTGCTTAACTGCTTTAAGTTGATTTGCTTAAACTGATATATAAACACACATAACAGTGAAATGCAGCAAGTAAACAAACACATAAGACAACAATATAATATGGAGTTCACCCTAATATCTTGGGCTACGTCTCCTTGAGCTCTAATCAACTCGACTAGGCTCTTTGGGATTATGGTAATGCTTCTTTTACAAGTTCCACATTTAACTCCATTGGTTTACAACTGCACCTATGGGTTTAGAATACCATCTTATCCTGCTGGCTGTCCATATTCTGTAGACAGATCTAGGCTTCTCTGGACTAGATTCCTTCAATCAGTGCTTCGGGCTATCTTGAGCTCCTGGCTTGCACCAACTCCCTCATAACTCTTTTACTGTCTTTGGAATTTCTTCTTCTGCCTTCAACACACATCAGACACTAGCAACAACTTGATCATTTGATCTCTTTGCTGTTCCAAACTTCATTACAGCTCCATGGCTCTTAGAAGTCTGCTTTGAGCTCTTTGGCTCTGCCTCCAACCTCTGGTGGCTATGCCTCTGTCGAGCCTCCAACCCCTGGTGGCTCTTTCGCTGTCCTCCCAACCTCTGGTGGCCCTCTGTGAATCCTGAGACTCTATGGTCCTTTGTGCTCTCTAGCCTTTGGCGCTCTGCTTTTTCCGACTCTCTGAGCATTCACTGGGCCTTCCAATGGATTCCCCGATATCTTTGCTCTGCCCAGGCACTCACTGAGCATTATGGGCCTCTCTGAGCTTCTCGGGGCTTCTCCTGAGCATCATGCTGCCTCTGCCTCTGATAATTCACCACTCTTTGTTTGTTTGTGTTTCTCTCGACATTCACACGATTCTGGTTTCGCTTGACTTCCAAGCGACCCCCTGTCATTTATGCTCTAAATGTATTTATCGTGCCTCGATTTTCGCCTCTGCAAGCATGGAAGACCGATCGATTCATTAAAGAATCAGTTTTCCCATTGAAACGCACTGGCTGGTACAAGAAACCTGGTAGTTTGGCCTCCTCCTGCAATCATTCCGAATTCCAACATGTCATGGCAATACACAGAGAAACGCATGAAAAACACATCATTAGCCGTTCAGCCGGACTTCAAATAATATAGAATCGCATCTATATCTCTCTTGGGTCCGTGTTCTTCATCGCTCATCGCAAATTGCATTGCCTATGGCCAAACACCAAATACACAGAAATATACTGAAAATCTGAAAATCCGGACTTCAAAATTTATGCAATCGCATTCATAAACCTCATTGGGTCTGTGCCTTGATCGCTAATCGCAATCGCGTCTTGCATATGTCAACGACCCTTTATATTGGGGATCCACCGTTCGCCGATATCGACGCATCGCATATCGCTATCGCAACGGCCCGGGGGTCTATACAACTTTCTAATGGACTGTGCCGACCCGATATATATCGCTGATCTTTTGCGTTGCAAGTCGCACATCGCATGACTAGGGTTCTGATATCACATGGAAGCCTACTGATGATGCAATATGTCGGAGGTCGCAATCGGGGTTCCGTAAGGCCCGCTGTTCCACCCTTTAACTTTTCCGATGCGATTCTTTAAGGAGCCCTTATTTCTCTTAAGTCCCATTTAATAAGAAAATGCCTCATTTTCAAAGGACATTGGGCAATTTCTTTTTACAATAACTCCTTCATCCAGAGTCTGTTTTGGTCTATTCAAATTGCCGTAGATTCAGAATGAAGAGATCTATGCAATGAGACTATTTCCAGAAGCATCCTTTGATTTTTATTTTTGAGTAAAAAGTCATCTAGGATCATTTTCTGGTCACGCCTCCCCATTGGAAATCTTTTGGACCCCAAAAGACTGATATACTGATCTGAACAGTAGATGAGAGTAACAACACCCTCTTCTTGCAACCTCCATACACTCGCCTTCATGGCTAGTGCCTTTGAGCCAAAGCTCGAAGATAGTCAACACCTTCCTCCCTGGATGTGCTTATCTTTCGGTTAAGAACTGTCTTCCTCCTTGACTTCATGTAGAACTCTTGCTGAGAAGGTTACAGTAGGTAGTTTATACCTTTCTTCCTTGATCATTGATCCAAGGTGGCTCAAACAAATGTGAAGTTACATCTTCTTCACAAAAATTTACATTTGTACCTGTTTGACATACTGTCAACAACAACAGAATTACAGACAACAACTGGATGGCCTAAACTCTTGTTTCAACAAAAGAAACAGATTTTCACATCTTGTGAATTACCTCCATGTCTTACATCTGCATACAAATGATTGACTAGATAACAAGCCAACAAAACATGTTTTTAAACAATTGACCCTTCAAGTCAAGCATGTAGAAAAAGAACTGTAGGATTCTTTTTCAAAGATGAAACACTTCATCATTATCTCCATCTTGGAGACCAAATCAACTTTTCCCAAGTCAATATTACATTACATGCATGTTTAAAAACAAAGCAATCAACCCTTCAAGTTAATTACACATACATGTTCAAATACAAGGAAATCATCAACATCCCGTGTTCATGCATATCATGCTTATGCATGCATTTCATCTTTCAACTTTCGCTTAAGTACACTATACTTTCGAAGCTGAAATGAATATAATGTTGTAGCAATAAAGTGAGTCTCCTACTCAACTTTTCCATTCACCTTCTTGGTAAAACCCTGCAACTTGCATTCCATTAACAAAGAAATGCAATGTATTGATTTGATGCATTTTCAAAAGACATGCAACCTTAATTGGATAAGAACTCTAACTATTTCTTACCAATCCATTTCAAAGGTCCTTCCTTTGTCTGCACATCAACAGCAACATGTGAATCATCTTGAAACACATCATTCATGGAATCTTTCTTTCCATTCCTGCCATTCTCTCTTTCCACCCACTTCAAGTTTTGTGGAAGCATTGTTGGATTCAGAGTCAACATTTTGCAGCAATATGTCCTTGTTTATGGCAGTAAGTGCAACACATGTGCATTGTCTTGACAACATGATTTGCCTTGTCCAGTGGACCTTTGGCTTTTTGCTTCCTTTCCTTCAAAAGTTTCTTGTATGTAGCCATTCTCTTCCAACATCTAGAAACATTATGGTTATCCAAACCACAAAAGGAACATGCAATTCTTTTCCCATATTTATATGGAAATTTACCATGCTGAACATAATCAAAAGGAATATGGTTAAAACCAGATTTATACCTTTCTCTTTCACCTTTATTGCCTTCATGAGGGGGTGAATCGAATGAAGAAGTGGCTCCCTTTGGAACACCATCAATCTCTTCAATGCTATTAGAGTTTTCACAACTCTCTGGTTCAAATGTACGTTGATATACACCTTCTTTCTGCAAAGTCTGCTTCACACTATTGCATTCCCCAAGAATACAATCTTCACACTCTTGAGGGTGAAGACTTGAAATGAAACCCCTTCTTGGAATTGTTTCAATTGTCTTCATGGCAGCTTTGGAACCTTCTCCATAAGCTTGTCCACAGCCAAGACTCAAATACTTAGGCCTTTCCTCAACTATTATTGGCTCAACAATACCCTGTGCATGTTTGCCCAAGCCTTTTCCTTCATAGCCCATTCTGGACATTAATTTGGACCCTATGCCTCTGGTATGTTTTTCAAAAGAACCAACATAATCATTTTTAGAAGAATTTGAAGAAAAATTGGAATTATTTACCTCTTCTTCAAGCTGATACTTGACCAAGGCTTCCTTGGCAACAAAGAGCTGTGTCTCCAACTCATGCACCCTTTCCAGATCCATATTTGCAATGTGAAGTTGTCTCTCCATTTCCTGCAATTTGTTAGAAAGCAACTGTTTCTCTTCCTACATGGAATTCAACTGCTTTCGAAGTATGAGGTTCTTCCTTCCATCCTCATACATTTCTCTCACCATATCCATCATGGTGAACAAGTCTTATTTCATGTCTTCATCAAAGAATCTTGTGAAGAAAGAAGAATTTGAGGACTCACTTGTAGAAGTTGTCAGTATCAAAATGATCAAAAGAACTTCAACAAGATGCAATAGAGAACTTCATTACAATTCAGAATAGTACTTCACTAGATTCTGAATCAAATGACTTCAGAGTCAAGCTCTTATTCAAGCAGCCTTTTGCAACAAACCTCTTGTGCTTCAAGGATTGCTTTGAGGTCCTTTGGGATATAAGAAGAATGCCTTCAACCCTTCTTCCTTCTTGTCCTCTCATGGACTTAGCTAACATTAGCTTTCCCTTCACCTTTGCCAACTCAAACAACAGTTAGTTTACAACAATCAAACAATCAATCCTCGACTGTTTAAACACCTTTCAAGTTAACCAAGCATATAGATTGCTCTGTCAATCAAGCATCCTGCTTTGATCAATCAAGCATCATGATACAACCTGCTTTGGTATAACTTGGGCTTTGATACCGCCTTCTTTGGTGGTGGGGTTAATCAATCTGATGCTCTGATATAAACAGCTCTGATACCACCTGATATGAAATGGGACTTAAAGGCTTCTTGTCAACCTACAAGAACCTCTCCCACTCCAAAGCTTAACTAATTTCCAAGATCTATGCTTAGGATTGATAAAGTGCGGAAATAAGCACTTGAAATAGGTGTATGTTTGTGTTTGCATTTAACTGCTTAATTGCTTTAAGTTGATTTGCTTAAATTGATATATAAACACACATAACAATAAAATGTAGCAAGTAAATAAACACATAAGACAACAATATAATATGGAGTTCACCCTGATATCTTGGGCTACGTCTCCTTGAGCTCTAATCAACTCGACTAGGCTCTTTGGGATTATGGTAATGCTTTTTTTACAAGTTCCACACTTAACTCCATTGATTTGCAACTGCACCTATGGGTTTAGAATACCATCTTATCTTGCTGGCTGTCCATACTCTGTAGACAGATCTAGGCTTCTCTGGACTAGATTCCTTCAATCAGCGCTCCAGGCTATCTTGAGCTCTTGGCTTGCACCAACTCCCTCAGAATTCTTTTACTGTCTCTGGAATTCCTTCTTCTATCTTCAGCACACATGAGACACTAGCAACAGCTTGGTCATTTGATCTCTTTGTTGTTCTGAACTTCATTACAGCTCCATGGCTCTCAGAAGTCTGCTTTGAGCTCTTTGGCTCTGAGGCTCTGCCTCCAACCTCTGGTGGCTATGCCTCTGTTGAGCCTCCAAGCCCTGGTGGCTGTTTCACTATCCTCCCAACCTCTGGTGGCCCTCTGCAAATCCTGGGACTCTATGGTCCTCTACGTTCTCTGGCCTTCGACGCTCTGCTTTTTTCGATTCTCTGAGCATTCACTGGGCCTTCCAATGGATTCCCCAGTATCTTTGCTTTGCCCAAGCACTCACTGAGCATTACGGGCCTCTATAAGCTTCTCGGGGCTTCTCCTGAGTATCATGCTGCCTCTGCCTCTGAGAATTCACCACTCTTTGTTTGTCTGTGTTTCTCTCGGCATTCACACGATTTTGGTTTCGCTCGACCTCCAAGCGACCCCCTGTCAATTATGCTCTCAGTGTATTTATTGTGCCTCAGTTTTCACCTCTGCAAGCATGGAAGACCAATCGATTCATTAAAGAATCAGTTTTGCCATTGAAACGCACCGACGGGTACAGGAAACTCAGTTGTTTGGCCTCCTCTTGCAGTCATCCCTAATTCCATCACGTCATGGCAATACACAGAGAAACGCTTAGCCGTTCAGCCGCACTTCAAATAATATAGGATCGCATCTATATCCCTCTCGGGTCCGTGTTCTTCATCGCTCATTGCAAATCGCATTGCCTATGGCCAAACACCAATACACAAAAATATACTGAAAATCCGAAAATCCGGACTTCAAAATTTATGGAATTGCATTCATAAACCTCATCGGGTCCGTGCCTTGATTGCTAATCGCAATCGCGTCTCGCATATGTTAATGACCCTTTATATTGGGGATCCATTGATCGCCGATCGCCAATATTGGCGCATCGCATATCGCTATCGCAACGGCCCGGGGGTCTATACAACTTTCCAATGCACTGTGCTGACCCGATATATATTGCCGATCCTCTCTGTTGCAAGTCACACGTCGCATGCCCAGGGTTCCCATATCGCATGGAAGCCTATCGCCGATGCGATATGTTGGAGGTCGCAATCGGGATTCCTTAAGGCCCACTGTTCCGCCCTTTAACATTTCCGATGCGATTCTTTAAGGAGCCCTTATTTCTCTTAAGTCCCATTTAATAAGAAAATGTCTCCTTTTCAGAGGACATTGGGCAATTTCTTTTTACAATAACTCCTTCGTTCGGAGTTTGTTTTGCTCCATTCAAATTGCCTTAGATTCAGAATGAAGAGATCTATGCAATGAGACTATTTCCAAAAGCATCCTTTGACTTTCATTTTTGAGTAAAAAGTCATCTAGGATTATTTTCTGATCATTAGGAGACATTGGCACATCTCGAAGCCCATTATGGAAGGGCAGACCATTATGAAGCCCCCACTTGTGGTCCATGATTGGTAAGCTTATTTACTCGATTTCTCTAATGACTTATACTGGAAGGCGAGGGGATGCATTGAATCTTTTGTAGGATTGCAGATGGTCTCCATTTTGGGTTTGGTCTCCCTATATAGGGTCCTAATCCTCTAGAGGGCTACATTGGCACATGTAGGGTATGCGTTGAGAGCCATGGGCCTCTACAGCAGCAGGCAACATTCCATGGATCCCCATAGCCATTTAGAGATTGCTCGTGGTTCACTCATTGGACGAGGAAGATGCACCTGATCCATCATGCCTAGTTGGCCCTAGATTTGCACCATACACTTGGCAGATGATCTAGGACTTACACGATGATGTGGTATCACCTACACCATCATCCTAGCCCTTGCAGGCGATCTACAGGCACCTTCGAAGCCCACAAGTGACTCTTGTGGCGCTTTGCCCTCCAAACCCCGAACTGTAGGGCTTGGAGTACCTCCAAAGCTACACAAATCAACACTCGCTCTTAACAAGGGAGGTACTTCCAAGACTAGGAAGTAACTCATCATCATCGTCACTGCTCGCAACACTTGCCCAACTCTTGGCGCTCACAATCGCAACAATCCCTGTTCTGTGAACTATGCCTCTCTCGGAAGTGTCACTGTCACTTCTGGAAGCACCCTGCTTCTTCTTCTTTTCCTGTAACGTCTCCCACTCTCTCCATGATTCCTTCTTGGCAGTTGTAGGAGCACCCTTGCTCTTCACTGACCACGTGCTCTTCTTGGACTGCAAAGTCGCCCTTTGAATCTGCAAGCTCCCTCTCGAACTTGATTCCCTTTGAGTCTCTGGAACGTGGACCTTCTTCTTAGGGAGTTGAACCTTCTTCTCGGGAACTTGTGCCTGCTCCTCTGAAGCTTGCAACTGCACCTGCACCTGCTCCTGATTCTCTGGAACCTGCACCTGCTCTGCCTGTTTCTCATGATCCATAGGTTTGCCCTCAATCTATATAGACCATGTTCTGTAACTCCAAGTACAATCCCGTTGGACTTAGAGCCTCTGGGCTTGAGTCTTGCCTTCCCATCCCGGAACAAGACCTCAAACCCCTTCCTCTCAATCATCGAGACGGAAATCACGCTATATTTGAGTCCTCGTACAAACAATACATCCTGGACTCGCATCACACATCTTGTCTCCATCCTGAATGGCACAACACCTGATCCTCGGATCTCCTACCGTCTCTTGTCGCCCAACACCATGTTCAACTTCGAGTCCTATTCAACTAGAGTCTCAAAAACCTCCTGTGACCCTGTCATATGCTTCATCGCACCACTGTCCACGTACCATCCATCCTCATTGATAGTACCCTACGAGAAATGATAGATCATAGCAAAGTCCTCCTCTTCCAATCTTCTAGTGAGATAATCTATCTCAGCAGAAGTGGCAACATCGACGACCTATTTTCCTTTCGTATTCTTGTCATCTCCCTTCTTCTTCATTGAAAATCTCAACGAAAAATGACCCATCTCGCCACAGGTAAAACACTTGACCTTACTCAAGTCCTTTTTCTGCTTCTCCTTCATATGCGCTGCAAGTGTCATGTCATCATCGAAAGTCTTCTTCTTTGGATGAAGATCCTCGTCCCGCAACTCTTCCTGAATGAAGTCGTCCCACAACCTATTCCAGTCTGGCAACTTCTCTCTGGCAACAATCCCTTTGATGAAGGGCTTCCATTCCTTGGTGAACCCTTTCAAAGCAATCCTCACCATATCTCCATCTGAAATAGTCACACCGACGGTAGCGAGCTCATCTTTGACTTGAGACAATCTCGTCAGATACGAAGTCACGCCTTCACCCTTTATCATCTTGGTGGACTTCAGCTTATCCTCCAATACCAATACCCGATTCTCGTTCTTATTCTGGAACAAATTCTAAAGAGCCATCCACATCTCATGTGCGGTGTTCTTCCTGGTCAAATGAGGTATTAGGGGCCAGGGCATCCTTCACACCATCAAGGATGATCAATCTCGCCCTCATATCCAAATCCTCGTACACTTCCAGCTCCTTTGGGTCAATTGGCTTCTTGATGGATTTCTCGATGAACTCCCAGATCTTGTTGACCTTGAAGACCAACTTGATCCGTTCCTTCCATGGACTATAGTTGGACAATGCTTCCAACCAGTCCTCATACTGGATACCAGTCTGCAACTTCGACATTGTCACCTAGAATGTGACCAACTCCCTCTTAAGTTGTACTTCGCTGTGCACTACTCTGATTTACTGACTTCTAAAGTAGCTCAGACATGCTCTTATGCCATGTTGATTTTCCACGATCTTGGGTCTAGTTTAGAGTCTTAAAATCATTGACACTACCAAACCAAGAATCTCAAAAAGATCTGCTTTGCACATTGAAAAATATAAAGGAGTAAATCACATGTACATAAGTAAACACAATTTTTAACAAATAATGTACAATAATATATGACCCAATCTTCGTTATATTAAACCAAATCTGAATAATACAACAGTCTATGGTATACAAGATACGCTGACAAACATGCTGCGCAGAATCGATGTCATATATTGTCCTGCCGGTCCTTCGCTCTTGTAACTTCATTGCAACTTCAATGTCGTATATTGTCTTGTCGGTCCTTGGTTCCCGTATTGCTCACTAGTTGCCCCTTAGTCCTTCAAAGGACAACACATCGAGACTCTAGGAGGGTTGCCATCTAAAACTGCTGCAAGTCACTTCTATAGCATGTACACGTGCTGATCTGATCTGCTCTCTAGTTAGGCCAAATTCCCGAGCTCCAAACTGCTAGGCTTGCAGTCACCTTAGTCCATCAAGGTGTTGCACTTCGGCACCAAGCTTCACCGAACCTTTAGCTCCTCTTCGTCACTTCAAGATAGCTAGCTTGTCTAGCGCTACTTTGGGTAGCCAACACACTGCCCTCCACCAGATCAATAACACCCAATACTACATAGCAAGATCTGCACTGATGAAGGTTCAAGATCACTCAATCACACCTCCAAATTGGCTCCCATAGGCTTCCCAACACTCTGATCCAAAACTGATCCACACATCTCGGATCCAACACCTACAAGATGCACCTTCAGCTCACTGTTTTGAGGTCTGCTACATATGCTGCAACTAAGCCTAGTTAGGGCACAAATCAGTCCCTTTTCCAGCCTTGATTCTCTGCCCAGATTTGCACCAAAGTATGTGGCTGCCCTTTTCTTGAGAGGCCAAGGAGGGTTGCTCCAAGTCTGGGTTGTCCCAACCCTCAACCAACCCTCAGCTTACCTTCAATTTGCTACGACTTGCAGCAACAAGCCTCCTCCTAGTTGCGATTGCCCTTCTCAAGGGTCTGCATCCTTTCCTCTGCCCTCAAAACAGTCCTAGAGGCCACAATATCACAACAAGGGAAATCGGCCCCTTCTCCAACACTTCGGACCCTGAAAAACCCTTCAAACAATCCCTGAACTCCCACGTTGGTCTCTCGTATTTTGTTGTACAAATGGATGACGAATAGTCCTCCACTCCACCTCTTATTTATACACATAAAGAGGGCTCCAAAACGTCACATTTTAGGGGCTGCCAACCGTCATGTGCCTAAAAACACCTTAGGCCGACCTTGACACTTACGGTGTCAACCCAAAAAAATATCTTCAAAAATTCACATCTCCACTTCTACAACTCAGAATTCGACGATTCTTGAAGCATTGGATTCTCCTTTACGCCCTCTATCGTCTCATGCCATCACATGTAGAAATGTGCTCATGGAAATGCCCAAAACACGAGTTGGTGCAAAACCCTGTACTTGGGTTCCAAGCCCACAAGTGACTCTTGTGGCACTTTGCCCTCCAAACCCCGAACCCTAGGGCTTGGAGTACCTCCAAAGCTACACAAATCAACAATCCCAAGACTCCTTTTGAAGTAGACCTTCTTCTTTAATCTAGGGTTTGATTCTTCAATGTAGATCTTTGAACTTTCGCTTTGATATTTTTCAACTTGTTTGATGCCATTCTTGAAACTTGATCCTTGAGTGTCTCTTTGATTGCATGCCCTTTCCTTGACTTTGACTCCTTAGCTCCGATACCATGTTGAGAAATCTAAGGCATTAACATTAGGTGATTTCTCTTCGATTAATGACTGCTTGTGAATGCTTTTTTTATATTAGAATCTTCTTGTTGTTAAATTATTAATGTTCTTCTTCATCAAACAATAACCAATGCATGAACATAAATAGACAAGAGACACTGAATGTAGGCAATGAGCCAGGGCCAAAACCTCTCACTATTTGAGAAGAAAACCCACACAAATTCTTCTTATAGAGATTCCAATTGATGGATGCCAAGACCAAGACCCTTGACCTATTAGCCACTTCCAAGACCAAGACACTAGCTCCCTGCTGTCTTCTCCTTTCTCCTTTCGATTCCTCTTATGCATTGAGATCATCTCCTTTCTGAGCATAATGTGATAGCAACAAACTGTTGACATACTTGAGATGGCACTGAACCATATCACTGTATTGCCACCAAACTGTCCTTACTGCAGCAACACCAAAACACTGTAATACTTCAGTTAATAGCAGCTCCTTCATATCACTGAACCATGGCTTCTATATATCATCTAGCTGTGGTATAGATACCCTCATCCGAACTGTATCTTTCTGCTGTAGCATTGAGACTTTTACCCAAAGATCTGAAATTCTCATTGTCACTGTCTATCTGAAATCACAGAGAGACATCCGAACTTCTTAATTGTGGAGATCCAAACTGTATACTGTGACTGGCACAAAACAAACCCTCGCTGTCCCTATCTTACTCTTCTGCGTTTAGTCCGAACTGTTCTTTTGTTTGTTGTCCGAATTTCAAAGCTTAACTCACTGTCTAATGCGAAGAGCCTTTACATATATTTATAGTGGTTGCCCCCTATAAATGAGCCGACATGTATTTATGAATAGGTGTGTTTCCATAGCTTGAAGCCAACATGAGATCTTTTCTTCATCTTGAAGCCGACTTGAGGAAGAGAGCTAGTGCTTGTCGTTGGAGGGTTCTATAGACTTGTATACATTTGACACATGCCCAAGAAGGGCTTCTTCATACATGACATTGATTCTTTTAACTTTAATGATAAATCCTAAGGCTTTCAATGGGAGTCATCTAAATAAAATCTCTTGCTCACAAAACACAAGAAGCAAGGCATTACAAAAATAATTTTATTCTCTTTTTTTCATTATTTACAAAGATCATAATTACATGTCATTATGAAGACCGAACCTAGTTACATTTTTCAACAAATCCTATCCTGGATCAACCTATGGAATCTCCTATTGAAGTGCCATCTCCCCCTCATGTAGAAGATCTAGTCACCTCATCAAAATAGGATGTTCAATTGGATGATGTGATGGAGAGGATTGAAAGGTTGAATCTTGATGTCATCTCAATTAGCGGAGCAACCTAAGCCATCACATAAATATCTAAAGTGGCTCATAATGACACTTGAAAGTGTTCTACCTGATGAGGTAGGAAAGAAAAGAACTAGAACTTCTACAAAATAAGATGATGAAGGTAATGTAGATGATTCATATTTAGGTGATGTCAATGATATGAATGTTTCATATCATTGCAAATTGAATTTATCTACTAACTTTGAATCAACTTCCTTTACAAAAGTTGTTTCTCATAATGATTGGAAAAAAGTTATGTAAATAGAGTATGATACCTTTTTCAAGAATCAGACATGGAAGTTGGTGGATCATCCATTTGGAACCAAAACAATTAGTTGCATGTGGGTCTACAAGAACAAGTATAAATCAGATGGCTCACTGGACAAGCATAACACAAGGTTTGTGGCAAAAGGATATGCACAAAAGAAAGCACAACCCATGGAGATACTTTTGCCCCCACAACAAAATGAGCTACCATTCGTGCTTTGTTGGCTTTGGTAGCACAAAATAGGTGGAAGATTTATCACATGGATGTGAACACAACTTTGTTGAATGGAGATTTGAAAGAGAGTGTCTTTATATCTCAACTAGAAGGATTCCCTGTGAAGGGTCAAGTACAAAGGTATGCAAGTTCATTAAGTCTTTATACGGCCTCAAGCAAGTACCTTGTGCATGCTATGAGAAACTAACTCAACATATTTTGAGGATCAATTTCAAGCACTTTAATCTTGATGATGCAACTTTTTTTTGTCATGAAAGTTGGCGAAACTATTATATATCTTATGGTGCATGTAGATGATCTTTTGATAACAAGGAACAATGAAACATACATTGCAAATTTGCATCCATAAAGAAAGAATTGAAGAAGGGTTTTGAGATGACAGACATGGAGCATCTTCACAAATACTTGTGTATTTAAGTAACTCAGAATCAAAGGCATATATTCATTTACCAAAAGAAGTGCCTTGGAGTGTTGTTGAATAAATTTGGCATGATTGATTGTAATCCTCTATCTACTCCAATGGAACAAAATTTGAAGCTAACATTAAAATAAGGGAATGAATTTGAGGATGCAACTAATTATAGACAACTCATGGGGAGTGTATCGTCTACCTTACCACTATTAGACCGAATATTTCATTTGTAGTTGGGATCCTTTATAGGTTCATGCAAAAACCTTGTGAAGAACATTGTTTTGCTGGAAAGAGAGTTCTGAGGTACTTGAAGGGAACTCAAGAGTTTGGGTTCAAATACTATAAAGTAGAAGACTTCAAACTAGTTGGATATATAGATTCCTACTTCAATAGGGATAAGGAGAATGGGATGTTTACTTTAGGATACTTCATGAGTCTTGGATCAACAACTACCTCTTGGAGATCACACAAACAATTTTTTTTAGTAAATTTCAGTACAGAGGCAGAGTACGTGGTTGCTGCAAAGGAAACAAAGAAGATTGTGGCTAAGGAAGATGTTAGAGGATTTGTAGGATAAACAGGTGAATGCTACTCCACTTTTGATTGACAATACTTTTGTTGTCAAGTTGGCCAAGAATTTTAGATTCCATGATTAAACAAAGCACGTCAACACAAAATACTATATGGTTTGACATCATGTAGAGGTCATGACCATTCATTTGATACATAAATCCACAAATAAGCAAATTGCAGACACCTTCACCAAAGAGCTTGGAAGAGAAATAAAAGTTCAGAAAGATTCTTGGATGCATAAACACTCCTTTGGATTGAGGGGGGGAATGTTAGATACCTAATCCTAGGGATTATGGTGTCTTGTAAAAATTATTGCTGTAAATAGTATTATTATTAACTTAGGAGAAATATGAGGAGTCATAGGTGAATAGGAAGAGTCATCAGACCTCTTGAAAAATGAAACCAATGGTCATATCTCATTGTATTTATATGTGGCTCACTTTAATAAAATTAATTCCATGGAGTTATTCGAGGCTTGTCAAAATGCTTATTAGGGCTAATGTTGTGTTCATGGGATAATATTGCTTCGCTATGTTTGTTGCTAGTTGGGTTGTATAAATAAACTATATAGAATGCAATCATAGAATGTAAGTCTACAGAACTTCCCATATGTTTTATTTATCGTTTTGATGTCTCAGATATTAATTTTCGAATCTTTCGATAGTTTCATTGGCATATACGTATTAGAAAGGCTTTTATATCTTAACCATTTTAAACCTATATGCTTTGTTCAAATCAAGTTTTAGGTGCATATATGACATTCTCATATTTGTTTACATATAGACCTAGTTTCAACAATTTTATTTCTACTTGGCAGGTTGCAACATTTTAGAATTTGCTCATTTATTCATCGCAGTTCAGCCATGAAGGTATTAAGCTATAAACTCATTTTCTTCTTTTTCTTGTATAATCAATCTTTTCTGTCAGCTGGATAAAGTATGATTCATTCTTTGTTTAACTCATCGTTCTTCAACTGAACCTCCATATATGCATTTTTTCCTAAAAAATTGCTTTATTGCCTTATAATAGGTTCAGTTATTGTTTTCCATCTCCAATAGATTTTCTCCTTATGACTGCTTATACCCGGTGGACATGATCATATTGCAGAGAAATAATCACCTCATTGGAAGAAAAAAATGTTCAACCTCCTCATTTGTTGATACGACTCGCAAGGAGATTTTGTTGGAAGTAAAATGTAGAAAGAAATATGGGAAGGAAATGAGAATGAATGGGAGTTATAGTGAAAGGATAAAAAGTAGATTAAAGCCATTAGATGGATGGCCAGGGACAAAATAAAATGTCGATAACAGAGCATACCAGGGGACACTAAGGACAGAACAAATAGATTAGACTCGTGATGCAAATAAAAGATACTTGGAAAAAATTAGAAAGGAAGACACTTTAAAACAATAAGATTGTTCAGATGGGTACCAAACTAAATCAAGGGGGAAAGCATTTCTTAGAAGATGAATGGAGATGTAAAATGAAAGCATAACAGGGACAACAATTAACATTGTATGAATGATATGCCATGGAAACAAATAGGTGAATCTTTAACCTGACAGAAATGGATGATGCAGATATGATGGAAAAAGTAATCCCTAGGCACACCAAGGTTCTTGGCTATTATTTGTTACATATCCAAGGGACATCAATAGAATAATGCACAGCATAGTCACCAGACCACAATGGAAGAATAGTTATTGTTAATGGAAAGCTAGGGGATTGATTATTTTTGATGCTTGATACAATTAATGCTATTGCGTTATATACACAAGGGCACCTTTTTGAAGGGTACTATCCTTGGTTAATGGAATTATCATTTTTAATTTAATGATTGATAGTGATAATTTAGTGTAAAGACAATTTTTGTGGCACACAACTGTGTTCTACTACCATGAAATACATCCAAAATCAGTCTTTGTTTGTATTCACATAATTTCATGATATATCATTGATTTTGAGTGCTATCTGTAGAATTGTGATTGCAGAAATATACTTTGTTTGCATTCTTGATGATGATGCCAGTACAAGTAATGAACCATAATGGCACCCTATTTAGCTTATCCGCTAGGGTGCAAGATAATGACAAACTCAATGGTAGAATCTGGATGCAAGCATGAACCAGGGTAGATGCTAAATCAGACTATAGAAGAAAAATATTCATCTATAAGAATCTCAAAATGT
Source organism: Pinus taeda (assembly GCA_000404065.3). NCBI lineage: Eukaryota > Viridiplantae > Streptophyta > Pinopsida > Pinales > Pinaceae > Pinus > Pinus taeda. The sequence continues at coordinate 320,782 of APFE030240970.1, read as the reverse complement.
GCAGTCTTCATCCTTTTTGAGACTTTACTGAATAATAATCTGTCCCTAGTGCTCTAAAGTTGCCTTCTGGTTCTTATCTTTTGCAATCAGCTTCCCTAATTACATATGTAGCCATAATTAGACCTTTCGTGTTCTATTGGAAGGTGCTTTAGGCTACGATCAAGTTCAACCATAATTTTACACTTCATAGCAGTTGATCTTAAATAATTTAAGCACTGCAGGCCTTGATATTGAATGCACTCCATTTAGTTTGAAATTGTTTGATTTGTTTGGAAAATTTTATAACCAAAATACTTGTCTTGGTACCTTTCAATAGAATCATGGCATTGTTAATAACATGCTTTTATATTATGCAATAGTTGGTGGCATGCAGTGAAAGTATGATAGGGGCAAGGATGTTTTTCCATAATCTATTAATTCTCTTCTAAAGGAAATGATGCAAGCCTTTACATATATGACTTTTCAATTACCTTCAACAATTGCCTGAATAGCTCAGTACTTCCAAAAAGTGTCATTTTACCATTCCTACCCATCTTATTCATAGAATTGCTGCTAGTCTCTTGCTTTTCCAATCTCTTTACTTTCATATTTCTTAATGGTTGTAGGAATGAATTGTTGAGGGGGAGGAGGTTGTTGTCTCTTGTGAATTGATTAAAAAATTGTCTCTTTTAAAATGAAAAATCAAGATCATTAGGGGAAGTTTAAGTCCAATAAAGGATACTTCAAAGAGGAAGCTTTCATGTTAATGCCCAAGATCGTCTAAAAGCAATCAAGAAGGCTGATATGTATGCGCATATTCAAAATAGTGGTGTGCACATGTCCTCTATATCCTATGACTAAAGTATTAGTCAGGAAAAGTACAGTCATCCTATTGAATATAAAGTACTTAGATCCTAGCATGATATAGATGCTACTTATGTTGTGAGATTAAATCACTCGATAGGCTTGAAAAACTACTTCAATCTCTATCACATACTTTTTTCAAGTTTTATTGGTCATTATCTTATGTTTTCCTATAAATATAAATCGTCTCAATGTATTTGATGTTTTATTTAGGGTTGAACTCATGATGGCCTCCCATTTTAGATTCATATTGGTCACTTAATCTCTGCCCAAATCTCTGCCCAATAGTGGTATCAACTATCAAGCACAACATTTCAGGTCAAGTCCTCTTGATGACAATGAAGGCTTTATACCATTCATTTTTTCTTCTTCTTGTGTGCCAGGCTCAGACTCTTTATCTTTCAAATGACCATCATGAGCTAGAGAACTTGACACATATTATGAAATGTAGATAACAATTGTACATACCTCTGCCACTTTACCTTATCTCTTCTTTGAAAAGATCTGGTTCTTCTTCAAGTCCAATCATCCTTTAGCAAATGTATATTTTCAACACAAGTGCCTCAGTTTATTGTCCTTCAAGCTAGGGTATGATCTGCAGAGATATCTTGCAAAGTCCTTTGTCACAGTTTTCTAAGATCTCAGCCTTCATGGTTCTGGTCCCTTCCTCAAACAAAGTGACTCAAATTTCTAGGCTTGCAACTGTGACCTAATCCTCCTTTCAGGTCAATCTCATTGATGACCGCTTCTGATAGTCAATATACATGCTTCACAAACCATCATAAAGATCACTGTCAAGATTACTGCTAAATCAAAAATCTCTGTCATAGTCATTCCTCGAAGTCACATGATTATAGTTATTCTTATAAGTCCAGGTCATTGTAAATGGAGAGCCACTGTAAGTGATGAATCATTGAGCACAACGATGATGCCACAGAGTATACTATGCCATGAGCCATAGACTACTGTGATATTTGAAATATGCAAGTCACAGTCCTCTGTAATGCGTGCCTTAGAGCGAGCCTCAATTATGTGAATGTGTACCAATGTAATGTCATTTGTAATGCGATATCAAACAAGGACACAATACCAGAACCGATGCAAAAGTGATGCCGCTGTGTAACGATGTTATTGAGTGTGTGTATATATATATATATGAACCATAGTAGATTCATTCCACAAAGATGTGCAAGCATAATTAGGTGTCATTGTGTTAAGCAATGCCACATATACTACGAGCCATAGAATGTAGTATTCATACCACAAAAATAGAGTACAAGTCACAAGAATAAACTCGAGCCATAGGACATTGTTTAAATATAAGTCATGCTGTAGGATGGCGACACCAAATGCGAGCCATCATACCACAGAGTGAGCCACTGAGTATAATTATGCGATGTCACTGTGAGAGATGAATCATTGAGCCACCATTGTAATAATAATATGGGTCAACAAAGATGCGTGCTACTGAGGAAATAACGTGTGCCTTACGATCATTTCAGAGTATAATTACAATTCTTCTGTCATGCCACTGTGTAACGAAGTAATGCCTTGTGCCTTAGAGATCGATAGCATGCCATACGATCCACAAAAAATGTGAGTGTTATAGAAGCATACGATCATGGGAATCAAGCGATGCGGACTACTGTGCGATGCCACTGGCAATGTTAAGACAGAATCACGATGTGTTAATTTTAGGTATGTTCTATGCTTAGAGCAATTTACTTCAATTTTTCCATTTTAGCTCAATGACAATATTCAGATTAGCAATCACATCAGCATGATAGTAAAGTGCAGATAGAACATAAACATAAATCGCAGAAAACAAGCCAAGACAAGAGGACACAAGATGTGGCACCAGCCAGGGACAAACCCCAATGTGGGGAACCCTTGATCAAATCTTCCTATGATCTTCAATAGTTCGGCAGAGAGAGAGATAGTACATATACATTTGAAGTCAACACTTTGACTTGCCAAAATAAGAGATCAGACATCAGAAATCTTCACCATGAAGATGACACAATGAAGTTGTAGATCTGATGACAAGGACTGCAGTTCTGAACTCAGGCGAAGGCATACTTATCAGCCTCAATCTTCAACTGATTCTCCAAGGTGATTCCATCACCATGCTGCACCTGCTAGCTGACTAATCCTCAACACAGTAATACTAACCCATGACAATAGCTCTGTCCATGTCATATTACAGCAGCATCATACAACCCTCTAATAGCTTGAGATCTCAGCAGTATTATACACGACAACTCCATATATTATGCTAATGATCTGAGCCCTCAAATACCCATAAGAAATACTTGACTGTGGTGTTATGGCCTGCGGCTTAACACACAGTTTTCCTGTAGCAGCATAAACATTATACTTTGTTCTTTCAATGATAACCCAACAGGTTTGTTCCACTGCTCCTTTTAACTCTGCCTTCTTACAAGAAGAAACCACCCTCACACAGTTACAAAAGGGATGCTCAAACAGCCCCTTAACCTATTCCTGTTTCATGCTGCATTATGGTTCCTTCTACGGCGGCTAGGGCACAATAGAATTGCAGCTAGGACACCTTGCTTGGATTGTGGTTAGAACTCACTGTTGGACTGCGGCTAGCTGTGGATAGGAGGCTCTTTGAAGTTTGAACAGCAGATCTGGTCTCCTTTTTACCAGCGTATTAGGGCCTCCTTATTACAGCGTATAGGGCTGCTGATCAGCCCTCTCTTTGCTGTGGATAAGGCCTCTTCCTTTACTGTGTATACATGCCTCCTTTGCTGCATAAAAACCCTTATTGACTGCGGCCTAGGGCACCCTTAAATGTGGCTAAGTCTCTCCTTTAGGACTGCGTATGGGAGCCTTATAGGACAACGAATTAGGGCATCATTTGCTGTGGTTAGATCTCCTTCATGGCTGTCATTAGGGCATCTCCTTACCTGCATTAAAGCCTTTCCTAGGACTGCATGGGAGAGCCTCCTTTAGGGCAGTGTAGGTGCCTCTCTTATTGTGATAATCATCCTCCATGACTGCATCTATATGGCCTGCGTCTAGATGTCTCATGACTCTAATTTAGGGCAGCGCATAGGTCTCTTTACACAGTGTCTAGGGCTAGCATCACCTCTAGGGCAGTGTATTCTCTTAGGGACTTCTCCTTCCACCAAAACCCAAACAAGTGGAGAGGAAGAGATCACAAGGGATGTGTCTAAAATGACTTGCAAGCCACCTCTTTTTATAGTGTAACGTTGAGGATAAGATGGGTAAATTGGTTGCTGGTCGACCTTGATGAATCGTCACATAACACAAATAAATTCATATCTCCATGAATACATGTTGTAATCGCATGATCTTTAGATCAATCCTACACCTCTTGACGAGAGGAATCCAAGAAAAATATCAGCTGCCATAAATAAGATGACTTACATGGAGTTTGGCCCTAGTTGCCAATTTTAACAGAATGCCATTGTAATATTGTTTCAGCGATGTCTCTGGAATATAAGTTGAGTGATGTCAATTTCATTCAAACGATCCCACTATAGTATTGCAAGCAACACTAAGTTTTATAACCATTCGAATTTTAGAGATCGAACTTCAGATGTGAGTGGGAGGCATTGTAATATAGACAACAAGACTCAGAACAAGAAATGCGAGCTATAGGGCATATGAATCGAGCCTTTGTCAGAAGACTGAATTGGAGAGCCACAGTTACATAGGAATTTGTTGAGCCTTAATAAACAAATGTGTGCCACCATATTGAGATTATATTCTAAGATCACTGAGTCATACATCACAGTAATGCGATCCTGGAAACATAAACAAACCATGCCACAAAATAAATCCAAGTCAAGCCATAGAAAATAGACGAGCTTCCTTAGAAATCCAAGATCCATCATAATCCAAATGCCAATAGAGTGATCTTCAGGCCTCCTTCTTCAATCCTTGCTCTGATACCATGTTGATAATTGCTTGTGACTTTTGTTGGCTTCTAATTAATCTTTATTATGTTTCTTCATCAATCAATTATCAAAACTTAAACATGAAGATCACAAGAAAATAGTGAACACAAGATATAGGCTCCAAGCCAGGGCAAAACTCTCCAATGGGAAAACCCAAAAAAATTCTCTTCGTATAGAATCAGATCAAAGTGAGATATCCAAGACCCATGACCATGAAAAGACTCCAACCCTCAAGATGCCAAGTCAAACCCTCCTTCCACATAACAAATCCAGCAATAGCAAGAGACCAGCAATTTTAAAACCAATCATGCGAATTGTGTGTGTCCAAATGAGCTCAACTCTCCCTCTATTTACACTATCCAAAGGGTTTTGAATAGACATGTTTTCTTGGGCAAGGCCAACTTGGCATTTAGAGGCAATTTTGACCCAAATTACATATTTGAAAAATCTTTTTCCTGGCTATAAATAAGTCTTTGAATTTGGCCAATACAAATAATAATGAGCATGAAGAACATGCTTCAATAAAATAATAATTTGACTTGAGCATGAAGCCCATGCTTGAAAAATAAATTTTCTTTTTCTTCATTTTAATTTTACATAAAGTATACGATGATATAAATACAATAATAATCATGAAGACCGAACTTAGTTACATTTTCGAACAACCACAAGGCCAAGTTAGCCCTCCTTGGACAAGTTGGCCCTAGGGGTAGTTATTCAACCTCCTAGATGTTTATATATAGAGGGTAACTTGACCACTTTGGATAGCATTCATTCATTCATCATTCATCATCGATTTCTGTGCCAAAACAAGAAGATAAACCCGCAAAATTAAAGGAGAGAGGAGGAGGTAAAAGGAGAGAGAAGATGATTTGATTTCTACCCTAATTCTGTTAACATGTGCGAGTTCTTCTGCAGTTTTCTGAGGTTGTCATAGGGCTTAAATTCCAGGGCTTGAAATTTCAGGGGCCGAATATTTAGGGTAGAAATCAAAGTGAGGTTGTCATAGGGCTTAAATTCCAGGGCTTGGAGGAGGGTTGCTTAGGTTTTTCTGGCAGTCTTGGTCTTGGGTCTTGGATATCTCACTTTGATCTAATTCTATAAGAAGAGAATATTCTTGGGTTTTCCCTCTTGTGGGGTTTTGCCCTAGCTTGGAGCCTACATCTTTGCGTTCTTTGTCCCTTGTGATCTTCGTGTTTTATATCTTGGTAATTGTTTGATAAATAAAACATAATAAAATAAATAAAAGGCCAACAAACATTCACAAGTAATTACCAAGTAGGAGAAATCAACCCTAATCTACAAGCTTCCTGATTTCTCAACATGGAATTAGAGCTAAGGTGAAGGAAGGTGGTTTGAAGATTGTTACAACTCAAACTAGCAGGGGTCCTAGGAGGGGATCCTAAAGGGAAACTACTAGGTCAAGGGCAACAATGGAGTGATAACCCACTGTCACCTCAGCTAAGGCTCCCTCCTCTTTATGGACTTTCACCGATGGTAGGAGACTCAATATAAAGGGGAACCACTGGATGAATATGTCAATAAGAGGATAAGGAGTGATTGCTAAGGCCTATTCACAAGAGAGACTCAATTGTATGGCTTACTTGCTCGGGAAGCAAGGTGATAGGCTCTCTAGGAAGGGCTAAAAGGATTCTTAAGGTTGGGTTTTGGGAATATATCTTGTAAAGATGATTCCCAGGCCTAGAAATCGTTATGGAGAATTGGTCTTTGTATGATCTTTGTGGAATTGGAGTTGTTAGGTTGTGGGACCACGCAAGACCAATTGGGTAGTGGAATTCATTAGTCAAGGAGGGATTTGACCTAATTGTGGAAGAGAAAAAGATCACTGGACAAATCTTCTTCGAATAAAGTGGAATGATCCAAATAAGGTCACTGGCCAAGGGAAACCTAGAGCAAGAGACGATCCTTGGGCTAGGGCTTGCAATATATTGAGATCCCACTGTCGGAATTTCGTGAAATTTGGAGGGCATCTAGAGGAAACCCTAGCGCAGTAATGGGCTAGAGATCTAAGTCTTTTGATGGCTAGGACGTGAGATAATTGATGCCCTTGATGAACTATGGAGGCTAGGCCTAGAAAGAGGAGGGGAGGTGAGAAAATATGCGTTTAAAGTGATCACCTATGGAAGGACCAGTGCCTTATCCTTTGGGGAAGATGGTGTTAGAAGAATTTATGGTTTGGAAGAGGTTCACCCAGTTAAGAAGGTCTTCAAACAACTTTGCATGGCATTAGGGCATGGGAGTAGCTACTTGAGATCTTTACACTTCGATATGCAGTAACTAGTGACTTATCAAGGTATATTGTGACAAATTAACCTCTAGGAATATTCACCCATTCATACATGGCCCATGCAATGATGCAACGCTATAAAAGAACAAAATTTCCACAATTTCGTACAAGAAAGCAGTAAATTTGAGACTTGTATAGCAAAAATCCCAGCAACATTCATGTGACAAAGTAAATGACAAGAATAAGCATGAAAAAGATTACGTACGTGTACAAAAAGTATATCCAATTATCATATTATGCCAATAATGAAGCTCGAAGACAAGAGAACTAGATCCAAACATCAAAATTTATCTATAAAATCCAAATTCGTTCTCCAAAAGGGAACGCAAAGTTCACAAGAGCTACCAAATCCCAATCAAAGTGATGATGAGAGAATGATTCATCTCACCTCTATTTATACAATCACTAAGGAGTTCGATTTGCCTAATTTGGCCTATTTGAGATCCAAACAATAAAATAATGTGCAATATTAACATCCCTTGCTAATAGGCCCACCAAGATGTTGATTTTTGGTAGCATCGGATGTGCTCTAAGTCTCAAATTTTGCAGGGAGTCTTGGACACATGTATTCCAAAGAACCTAGAAAGCGTTTTGGGAAATTCCACCCAGAAACAATTTTAGTAAAATAATTAATTATTTTTAATGGGTCCCTAGGTCTAAAAAGAAAATAAAATAAATAATGGGTCCTTAAGTCTAAACTTAGGATAATAAAAGATTAATGGGTATTAATCTTACTGTGGGTGTAACTTCTAGAAGAAGACGAGGATCAAGCAAAAATGATCTTAACCATTGATTAGCTTCTAATCTGGGTCGTTGAATGTCAACGAGGAGATTATTTAAGGAGGCTTGAGGGTCATTTGGAAAGACACACACAGAGAGTTTAGAAGTTCGATTTTCTAAAGCAGAGCAGCTGCCGAGAGAATTTCGATAGTGAGTTGTTGTAGTGAGGGACAGGGATAGTTTGGTTGGAGAGTCTTCTCCTGAGACAGGATACACAGAGAGGCAGAGAGACACCAGAAGGAGGCAACGCAGTACCCAGGAGTGGTTGACACTGAGCCAGAAGGGCTCACGTAGAGGCAGCGCAATCCTCTAAGTAGAAGTCCGAAAATTTGCTGGGGTTTGACGTTTTGAGCCAGGAGGGTTGACGTCAGAACTCTGGGAGAGCAAATTGATCCAACACTAGGGTGACACAGTGCCTTAGAGGCTGACATAGGGTCCACGCAAGGGCAATGCAGAAATAGCCGGGGACATGTTGGTTCAGCTATCGGATCAACTGGGACTTGTTGGGTAGAGTGAGGTAATCTCACAAATTTCTTCTGCCAGTCATATTTCTTTGTAACTGGATTGTTGGAAGGGCATCCAGAAGCTGTATTCATAAAACTACTGCATAATAATAAAACTGTCAGATCTACTGCACCGATTTTCCTACATTGGGTTTTTCCAGGGATGTTTGTCCAAAAACAACTGTGTCATTTGTGTGTATCTTTCTCTATTGTTCAGTTTCTTTTTTCGGCATATTATTTAAATGGTGTAGGTTGCGTTGTATGTATTTCGATGTTTGTCGTAGGAAACTGCAAATAACTTGTTCATGTAAATCTAACAAGTAGAAGAAATATCATCAATGCTGTAGTAGGAATTCCTGGGTTTAAGAAATTTTCACACAAGATAGCGAAATAACACAATAATAAGCCTCTCAAGAGGGTCGAATGATAAAAAAAGTGAGTCATTGGGCATTTGAGGAGGCCTAATGAAGTCCAAAGTGTGCCTTGATGTGAGAATGGACCTCAAACATAGTGGACAAGGGGTTGGCCCCTTGTTATCCAAGCAAATCTTAGTGGTGCCCCCAAGTGGGTGTGGAAGGCACAAGAACATGCTCATGGGTCTCCAAGTGGATCGAAATTGCATGTAAACCATTTGTAAGGCCTAGATAATGACACAAGCCCTCATTTGGACCTCGAATCATATGCCAAGTGTGTGGTGCATGTGTGGAGCCGGCTGGGCATTGTGAACTAGGTGCATCATCCTTGTGCAAAAGGTGGAACACGAGTAATCAATGAGTGGTACTGGGGATCCATGAAGTAGTCTGTGCAATGGTGGAGGCCCATGGCTTTCAATGCTCACCTTACAAGTGCCAATGTGGCCCTTTGCAGGGCTAGGACCCCATATAAGGAGACCATGCTTGAAATGGAGACCCACGTGCAATCCTGCATAATATCCAATGCGTTCCCTTGCCCTCCAATACAACAAAGCATTATAATAATCAAGTAAAAGAGCTTACAAGTCATGGAATCAATGGGGCACTTCATGGTGGCATCCCCTTCCATAGCAGGCTTTGGCATGTACAAGTGTCTCCAAGCTCAATAAGTGTGTTAACTGAGGGCCCTATTAGGTGGTTTGATCCTTTAAACGGGGTGACTTGTCCATGGTAAATTCCTTAAGTGGTAGGTGGGAGCAAATCATGGTACATGAGTTATCCCGACCTTTATTTTTCCACCTTTCTTCATATGCCTTTTGCCTTTGATTGATTTTTCTTCATAACTGCTTGGGGCTTTCGGGGATGAGAGCATGATGCGTAGTATATAGCAGTGGAAACCCCCTTAAGGTGGGGCGGCTCATCACCCACCAGGGGTTGGGACAATCATAGGTTCCTTAATGATGGAAGGGGCTCATTTAGAGCCCATAAGAACCAGGGTGATGGCCATGGATAAGGGGTAGAGCTTATGTTTGGCTTTTGCCCACGTGCTAAATTTGTATGTCGCGACCATATTTTGCATTTTGTGGTACATTTCCTGTTGAGAGTGGCCAAATTATGCTTTTTCTTTTCTTTTTAGCTGCATCAACCTCCGGGGCATTGTTTCAGGCCCAACCCATGGTGCGGACAAGGGTAGGAAGAGGTTGACCCTATGCGAACCCAGTTGACGCAGATGGAAAAAGAGATGGATAGGGCTAACATGAGTGGAAGGGGGTGATGTATGTGGTGTCGGGAAGCGGGACCACAACCAAAATTGGGATTTCCCATGTAGTGCCAACCTTATAGCTAATGGCCAGTAAAGGAGATCCCATGTGTTGAGAAATCTAGGGCATCATGAATTAGGTGATTTCTCTTCCCTAGTAACTTCTTGTGAGCATTTTTACTTCATTAGATTAGGATCTTCTCTTTGCTTAAGTTATGAGTGTTCTTCTTCATCAAACAATTACCAATGCATAAACATAAATAGACAAGAGACACAGAATGTAGGCTATCAGCCAAGGCCAAACTCTTTGAGAGGAAAACCTGCACAAATTCTTCTTATAGAGATTCCAATTGACGAATACCAAGATCAAGACCCTTGACCTATTAGCCACTCCAAGACCAAGACAATAGTTCTTTTGATTGTCTTCTCTTCCTTGTCCTCTTTGATCTTCTGAGCAATGAGACATTGACACCATTGAGATCTCATCTAGATCTCTTCTTGTAAAACCTTCTTACTGTCATCATCAATGAACTGTGGTTGTACCAAACTTTTATGTCCTCAAGCCTGTATCTCTGATCCAAGACATAGAGACCCTTGAACTTGTCTCTGCCATCTTGTATCTTAGACCGATTTTCTACATCGAAACTATCTCTGCACTATTCATTTGAAATTCCAGAGTGATTTCCGAACTTCCTTACTTTGATTAGCCCAGAAGATATCCTCACTGTCTCTTCCTTCTCTATCCAAGTTCCATCTGAATTGTACCTTCTACACTGAACTGTGGCACTGAAACTTCATGCGAATCTCAGAAGGTAATCTGAACTTGTTCCTTTATTAGGCCAATGAAATTCAAGCTTGTCTTCTGTTACTACCACCCGAAAACTCAGAGATAGATAACCGAACTTCATTCTGCTGCTATCAGAAACCACAGAAGGATATGTGAAATTCTGACTGTGTGTAATGCGAAGTGTCTACACTCCTATATATAGTTGTTTTCCCATCAATATAAGCCGACCTGTCATTTCGAATAGATGTGTCTCCTTATAATGTGAGTCGACATGAGTTTCTTATACATCTTAAGGCCGACATGAAGAGTAGAAAGTGTTTGTCGTTGGAGGGCTTCTAGATACCTTTATTGACTCGTATACATTTGACACATGCTCAAGAAGAGCTCTTCATACATGACATTAATTCTTTTGACTTAAATGACAAATCCTAAGGCTCTCAATGGGAGCCATCTAAATAAAATCTCTTGCTCATGAAACCCATGAACCAAGCATCACAAAAATAATTTTATTTACTTCTTTTCATCATTTACAAAAATCACAATTACATGTCATTATGAAGACCAAACCTAGTTACACTTTTCAACACCACTAGACTAGGATACAAGGCTAACCGCAAAATCGAGGAATTGAGACAAGAGTATAAACCTAGCCCACTCTTTTCGCTGAATCCCCTCACTAATCCATGCCCAAAAGTTCCCATGACAAGTAAGGAAATTTACTTAACTATACCAATGAAAAGCCATACCTTCAGGGTCAGGAGGCCCACCTTCAAACATATGATCATGACAAGTGGGCGAGGTACCTCGTGGCTGGCTCAGGTGGTGGAGATAATGACATATCGAGCTATTTGGTGGTTGCAAGGGGTTGTTGGCTGTTGGCTAAGGAGTCAGGACCATTTAGGAGTTTTTTTTTTTCTTCTCCTATATACACTACCCATAGGTGGTGGGTAACATCTTACTCCAACTGGGACATGAACTCTAAGAGGGGTGCACGAAGCTACTGGAATAGGAGGTCATGAGAACACCAACAATCTCTTGGTATCGCAAACCTATTACCTGCACATATAAAAAACCAAGCACATGAGGCAACATGTGTTTTGTTGTGTCTTATGATCACCCATGCTTGGTATTAGGTCACAAAAAATTAACTAGTAAATACATTTTAAATAAAATTTCAAATGCAATCTTAATCTATATGCATCTAATCTAGCATGGTAATATCATATGATGTTAGTTTTGATGAAAAAAAGAAAAAGAGTATGCAATGCATACTACCCTAACATGCATGTTACATCACCCTAATACTAAGTGTAATCATAAACCCAATGTAACCAACATATCATCCAATGAATATGGAAGCAATTGCCCTTTTGCTCACTCATGCAAACAACATGGAAGGTCATAAGGGTGGGAGGCATGAAAATGAAGTGAGCACGCATGGAGTATCACGGGGAAAGAGGGAGCCAAGGGATGCAATCTATTCCATAGGATCCTTTCTTCCAACCAAATTATAAAGATATCGACAACTAAGCTCATAAACCTTCGATAGATAGAAATCTCAGGCATATCATCCCCATTATGGTCCCCATCATTAATGCCATGCTTTATGACCACCATAGGGTCATGACTGGGAGGAAAGGAAAGCCGATGACAAGGGAAGACACAACAAGCAGGTTGCTCATGATGATCATATTCAAAATACTGAGGGTATGAGGGGGGAGGAGGGATACAACTAACGGATGGTTCTTCCTCGACATCATACCTAGGAGGGGAAAAAGGATAATCAATGATGGTGCTAATGTGAGAAAGGGCAAGGTGCGGGCTTAGGGGTAATGTAGCTATGCTATCGGGACCTTGGGGAGGGTATGGGAAAACAAGGATTTCGCCAGTGTCATTGTTGGTGTCATAAATGGGGCTTGCCATTTCCAATAAAATTTCTTCATGTGAGGGAAAACCACGATTCCCCCCTTTCAATGGTGTGAGTAGGGGATGCCATTATAAGTAATGTCCTGGAGAAAAGGAGAATCAATTTCAACCTCATTTTCCGTGTCAATATCATAAAATGATGGTTGCCCATATCCCATTTTCCCTCACTATTGCCCAAGAAATCAGAAATATTATCTTCACAGGGAGCTATAATATTCATATCCTCTAGCGCCCTTTCTTGAATGAAAGTCCCCACTTCATCGTGTTCATCCTCACGTGCTTTAATATGGATTTCACTCATGCCATGCACATTCTCAATCCTTAAATTTGCATCTTGAAGGTCCTCATCACTATCTTCTTTTGATTGATTCCACTCTTCTATATATTCCTCACTTTCATGATGATCCTTCACACTTGAATTTTCTTTAAGGTCACCTTGATCACCTAATTGATTAGATTGCGTGGAGCTTTGTGACTGATTGTAATATTTTTCATTGATTAGGTTAGTCGGAATATTAAAAGCACAGATTAGCCTTGATGTGTCAAAGAGATGACTAGGATCCTTCTCACAAGCACACATCATTATGTAGAGTTGTTTTTGTGTTGACCCTTGAAACTTGAACATGAATTCCTTATCCATGTTTTCCAATAGATCTTCATAAAACTCTACATATTTGTCCACATTCTTTTGTAGTTCTAGAACATCTTGAGCATTGAGTTTTGCAAATGGAGGGCCAAGGGTAATTTCTTTTTAACCAGAGTCCATTTTTCATGATTTTGCATAGTAGGATCAAAATGAAGTCGTCAGGGTGAATTAAAATTCCTTGATAGATGCTTGCTTCACCCTACAAGCATTAACTTTGAAGTTCAATGAAGAAATAGGGCTTTGTTCTTCTAATAAAGTCGCCAAGAATGATTGTCAATGATGTCGTAATGGAAATAAGACACACATCTCGTGTCTCCAGCAACATCACCAAGATGTTATCGCTCAAATTAGCAGGGGTCCTAGGAGGGAATCCTGAAGGGGAACTACTAGGTCAAGGGCAATAATGGAGCGATAGCCCACCGTCACCTAGCTAAGGCTCCCTGCTCTTTATGAACTTTCACCAATGGGAGGAGACCCGATATAAAGGGGAATCGCTAGATGAATATGTCAATAAGAGGATAAGGAGTGATTCCTAAGGCCTATTCACAAAAGAGACTCAATTGTATGGCTTACTTGCTCGGGAAGCAAGGTGATAGGCTCTCTAGGAAGGGCTAAAAGGATTCTTGAGGCTAGGGATTGGGAATATCTTGTAAAGATGATTCCTAGGCCTAGAAATCCTTATGGACAAATTGGTCTTTGTATGATCTTTGTGGAATTGGAGTTGTTAGGTTGCGGGACCACACAAGACCAAGTGGACCTAGAATTAGGTCCAAGTGGACCTAGAATTAGGTCGAGGAAGTGGAATTGATCACTCAAGGAGGGACTTGACCTAATTGTGGAAGAGAAGAGGATCAATGGACAAATCTTCTTGGAATAAAGTGCAATGATCCAAATGAGGTCACTCACCAAGGGAAACCTAAGGAAAGAGACGATCCTTGGGCTAGGGCTTGCAATATCTCGAGATCCCACTGTCAGAATTTCGTGAAATTTGGAGGGCATTTAGAGGAAACCCTAGCGCAGTAATGGGCTAGAGATCGAAGTCTTTTGATAGCTAGAATGTGAGATAATTGATGCAATAGATGACCTCTGGAGGCTAGACCTAGAAAGAGGTGGATAGGTGAGAAAATATGTGTTTAAAGTGATCACCTATGGAAGGACTAGTGCCTTATCCTTGGGGAAGATGGAGTCAAGAGAATTTATGGTTTGAAAGATGTCTAGTCAAGGAGGTCTTCAAGCAACTTCGCATGACATTAGGGCATGGGAGTAGCTACTTGAGATCTTTACACTTCGATATGCAATAAATGATGACTTATCAAGGTATATTTTGACAAAATAACCTCTAGGAATATTCACCCATTCATACATGGCCCATGCAATGATACAACGCTGTAAAAGAACAAAATTTCCACAATTTCGTACAAGAAAGCAGTAAATTTGAGACTTGTATAGCGAAAATCCCAACAACATTCACGTGGCAAAGTAAATGACAAGAATAAGCATGAAAAGGATTACTTGCATGTATAAAAAAATATATCCAATCATCATATTCTGCCAATAATGAAGCTCCAAGACAAGAGAAGTAGATCCAAACATCAAAATTCATCCATAACATCCGAATTCGTCCTCCAAAAGGGAATGCGAAGTTCACAAAAGTTACCAAATCCCAATCCAAGTGATGATGAGAGAATGAATCATCTCAGTTCTATTTATACAATTAGTAAGGAGTTTGATTTGCCTAATTTCGCCTAATTGAGCCCAAAATAATAAAATAATGTGCAATATTAACATCCCTCGGTGACACGCTCACCAAGATAGCTCAATAACACAATAATAAGCCTCTCAAGAGGGTTGAATGATCAATAAAGTCAGTCGTTGGGCCTTGGGGAGGCCTTATGAAGTACAGAGTGTGCCTTAATGTGAGAATGGACCTCAAACATAGTGGACAAAGGGTTGGCGCCTTGTTATCCAAGCAAATCCTTGTGGTGCTCCCAAGTGGGTGTGGATGGACCTCAAACATAGTGGACAAAGGGTTGGCGCCTTGTTATCCAAGCAAATCCTTGTGGTGCTCCCAAGTGGGTGTGGATGGCACAATAACATCCTCGTGGCTCTCCAAGTGGATTGAAAGTGCTTGTAAACCATCTGTAAGGCTCAGATAATGACATAAGCCCTCATCTGGACCCTGAATCATATGCGAAGTGTGTGGTGCATTTGTGGAGCCGGTTGGGCATGGTGAACCAGGCGCATCATCCCCATCCAAAGGGTGGAACACGAACAATCAATGAGTGGTATTGCGGATCCATGAAGTAGTCTTTGTTATTGTGGAGGCCCATGGCTCTCAACACTCACACTACAAGTGTCAATGTGGCCCTCTGGAGGGATAGGACCCTGTAGAGGGAGACCACGCCCCAATTTGAGACCCACTTGCAATCCTGCATAAGATACAATGCCTCCCCAAGTAAAAGAGCTTACAAGTCATGGAATCGATGGGGCACTTCATGGTGGCATGCCCTTCTATAGCGAGCTTTGACATGTACAAGTGTCTCCAAGCTCAATAAGGGGGTTAACCAAAGGTCCTATTAGGTGGTTTCATCCTTTAAAGGGGGTGGCATGTACATGTTACATCCCTCAAGTGGTAGGTGGCAAATGATAATGTAATGGAACGAAGTGGGGATCAGGGGAATCAACTAGACCACATGTTATGGTACAAGGGTAGCTATAATAAGAGAAGCCCACACCTCAGTATATGAGTGTAGGAGGGAGCAAGTCGTGGTACATGAGTTACCCCGACTTTTATTTTTCCACCCTTTTTCATATGCTTTTTGCCTTGATTGATTTTTCTTCATAACTGCTTGGGGCTCTAGGGGATGAGAGCATGATGCGTAGTATATAGTAGTGGATAACCCCTTAAGGTGGGGTGACTCATCACCCACCAGGGGTTGGGACAATCATGGGTTCCTTAATGATGGAGTGGGTTCATCTAGGGCCCATAGGAACTAGGGTGATGGCCATGGATAAGGAGTAGAGCTCATGTTTGGCTTTTTCCCACGTGCTAAATTTGCATGTCCCGACCATCTTTTGCATTTTGTGGTACATTTCCTATTGAGAGTGGCCAAATTATGCTTTTTCTTTTATTTTTAGCTGCATCAACCTTTGGGGCATCGTTTCAGGCCCAACCCATGGTGCGGACAAGGGGAGGGGGAGGCCAATCCTATGTAGACCTAGTGGACACGTGGACCGGAATGGGAAAAGAGATGGATAGGGCTAAAATGAGTGGAAGAGGGTGATTAGTGTGGTATCAAAAAGCGAGACCACGCAACCAAAATTGGGATTTCCGATGTAGAGCCAACCCTAAAGCTAATGCCCAGTAAAGGAGATCCCACAGAACTAAGATACAAGGCTAACCACAAAATCGTGGAACAGAGACAAGTTCACAGACCTAGCCCACTCTTTCCGCCGAATCCCCCACCAGTGCATGCCCAAAAGTGCACATGACAAGTAAGGAAAATTACTTAACTATAACAATGAAAAGCCATACCTTCGGGGTCGGGAGGCCCACCTCCAAACATACGCTCATAACAAGTGGGCGAGGGACCATATGGTTGGCTCTAGTGGCGAAGATAATGGCACATCAAGTTATCTAGTAGTTGCAAGGGGCTGCTGGTTGCTGGTTGAGGACCATCTAGGAGACTTTTTTTCTCCTATATACACTACCCACAGGTGGTGGGTAACAAAGATCACATCCTATTAGCTTATTTGAAGATATCGTTGCAGCAATTACATTAAGGCCAAAGTAGAAGACTTGAAGATAGGAGCCCTATTGAGGAAACCCTAAAGGAGGGCTAATAAGTTAGAGCAAAAGACCATTTTGAATGAAGATCAAATCTCTAAGGATTGAACGAAGGCTATAAGGAGGTTAATAGGCTGGAAATACAAGACTTGAGTTCTATGACATAGCACATCTTAAGCACTTCTTTTTATATCCAAGTACAAAGTCTCCAAGGTTCTACTGTATCATATAATTCAAAGATCAAAGGATAAAGTCTCTAAGGCACAATCTGAAGTATGTCAACAAAGATTCTAAAGCATATAAGAGTCAAGGCCAAGTGATATGAATTCATACAATGCAAGTTCTAACATGAGTTCTTGTGGACATGTGATACAAGTCTCTGTGGGAATGTATTTTTCTGTGACAAAAGTTTCTCTATGATGCGAGTTTTCGAAGACATATGCTGTAGTAAAGTTGGCACCATTATCCCTATAAAGTATATCCCTGTGACGAAGCTGATTGATTGACTATACCACTATTTCCAAGGCATGTAAAAGAAGTGTGAAGCATGAAAACAATGTTTCAACTCTCTATGACGAAGAATGAAAGGTATATTTATGACACCAATCAACAAAACAATTTTCCAATATTCGAGGTCACTATGGCAACATTTATCTATGGCACCTAGAATGAAGTACTATGCCGAATTCTGTGACATCATTTCAAGTCTCTTGTAAATTGGTGACTTGACCAAAGTCTGAATCACCTATCCAAGTTTTGTGGACAAAATGTACAAAGACCAAAATCTTGAAGATTGAAGCCTCTAATCAAGGCCTATTGTAAGTCACCTATCAATCTCTGCTAAGAAGGATGGAGTTTGTGACATGAAATCTGAGGCATATAAAAGAAAATTTCTGTTGTCTCTATGATTCGAGTTCCTAAGGTACATCTTTCTCCAAATACGAGCTACAGTTCTATGATAATATCTCTGTGTGATGCGGACTTATGATAGTCTCTATGTGATGACAATCTCTCTATGATGTGAGCCTGTGATAGATCCTTATATACCCGCGATAAATGTAATGAACTAAAGCAAAAGGAGGGTTATGGCTTGTAAGAACATGACATAATTTGGAAGGAATGCGAGGACCCTAGTTCTTTTGCAACATGAATCAACACAATATCATTATGTAAGTTAAGAGACCTGTTGTTGCCTCTCTTACACACCTAAGTTAATGTGGGAAAAATCCTCAACCCCACTAGGTGTGGCCTTGGTGGCAAAGCTCAGAGAAGGGGCTGTCACCTAATCCCAACTCTCTCTGTCTAGGCTCTTTCCTAGCTAAAGCCAAAGGGGGTGGACCCTAAGGAAGGTTTCTAAAGGAAAACTTGTTAAACTAACAAGTCTAGGAGACAATTAATACATCAATTAGGGCATTCACCATTCAACAACTTGAGAAAATAACTCGAAGCAAATAAATGATTAGCAAGTACGAATAACTATGAGCAATATAAATATTGAAAATGTAGATGGATTAGATAACTTCAACTAGATCTTGCAAGGAAAATATATGTGAGTAGACCAGTGCCAATATAATGTACTTGCAAGAAATATATGCTCAAAATGAAATCACTACTTGTATGTAAAATAAATCTTTCAAGTTACAATAAGTTGCAAGAATGGAAAGTTCAAAAACAAATGTTAGTCAATCATTACAAAACCACACTAACTAAAGATTTGCTTACAACCTTGAAAGATGAACAACTAGATAGAAAATGAAACTTGCAAGTGAACACAATTTGTACTTGAAAATGAAAATTGCTCAAATATGACATGATGGCATCAAAGGAAACTTAACATGAACATGTATATGAAATGGACAAGTACATAAAGTAGAATGCTTGCAAGTAAAATAAATGTAGATGCTCACAATCCAACTTGTATGTATTTGAGAAAGAGCTAAAATGATAACCGATTACATGCAAGGTGAAACGAAGTTGTAGGAGAGTGTGTGAAACATAGCGTTCTTGGTTAATTTCAAATAAATGCCTACTCTAGGGTGATCTCTTCCCCCCAATTCCTTTAATTTGGTAAGTACTCTAGGTGAGTTGCAAGAAGTCTAGGACGAGGAGGCACTAATCCATCGTTAATGATACCCGCCTAGTTCCCCTTACAATCTGCATGCCTTCGTTCCTACAAGGGGACTAAGCCACACAAGGGAACTGCAAGGTCATACATTCTAACACTTCATCCAAACTCATATCAAGGAAGTTGAATGAAAATTAGAGAAGAGTTGTCTTAAATGGTCTATCCACCAAGCTTATGCTTGGAGGTAAATTTTAGAAGTGCAAGTCTAAATCTATTATGTGAATGGAATGTCAAAATGTTAATGTAATGTGTCAAATGAGATATAATGATAACAAGATGCTTCAAAGAAAGAGATAGCAATTCACTTATGGTTAAGGTCACTTTGAGCACAATACGATATTGATTTATAACAATAATTAATGAAGTATGGTAACAACACTCAATGAAACAAGGCCAAGTTGTTGAGAAATATAGGGGCAACTAAATAGATGATTTCTATAACTTTGATAACTACTTGTGATGTATTTTTACTTAACTTGATTACCTTCTTTTTTTACTTGATTAATATTAGTGTTCTCTATCATCAAGCAACTACCAAACAAATGAGACAAGATGATACAACATATAGGCTATAAGCCAGGGCCAAAACCTCTCCTCTTGAGAGGAAAACCCACAAGAACTCTTCTCTTCTTATATAACTTCAAATGACAAATTCCAAGACCTAGGACCCTTGTCAAAGACCCCTCCAAGACCAAGTCAATTCTTCCTCCTTGATGAGCTTTCCTTCCAACAACTTCTCTAGCAACTTTGACTCCAACAACTTCTGCAACTCCGACCTCAGCAATTTCTTCTGCAACTTCGACTCCTAGTAGTTTCTTCAGCAACTTCGACCTTCGACATTTTCTTTTGCTACTTAGATTGCCGACAGTTTCTTCTGCAACTTTGACCTCCAATAGTTTCTTCTGCAACTTCGACCCCTAGTAGTTTCTTCTACATAAACCCTAGCTTTTGCACGTGTGACAAAGATGGTGATTTTTCTTCATTTTTTTTTCTTCGCTTAATTTGGTTCCTTCTTCTTAGGAATTCAACTTGCAAAGTATATCTATTTATGCCCAAACTTGACTTCTGCAATTCAGTCTAACTGCTGTAATAGGTGCCCTAGTTTACTCGCACGTGTGATGGATAGTAGTCCAAAGAGAGTCCAAAACTTCGCTTTTCCTCTGTCTTCTAGTCCTTCTCTTGTTCGCACCTTTGGATTTCTTTTTCTTCCTTGATCTCTTGTGAGTTGGATGGAAGATCTTCAAGTGAGGTCAATGTCTTCTTATATATATGCTTCACAAGGTGGTCGAGTAGCCCTTCATGAGGTCTTCTTGCTCTTCCATGTAGGCCGACTTGTTGGAGCTTGTTGACAAGGTCTTGGAGGGTCTTTTTTGACTCTAATAAATTTCTTTTACAAGATGCCCAAGGGGTCTTCCATACATGACAATGACAAGCCCTAGAAGCACTTGTAATTTTAGGTATGTTCTATGCTTAGAGCAATTTATTTCAATTTTCACAATTAGCTCAATATCTTTTCCAAATTAGCAATCACATCAGCATTAAAGTAACTTGTAGATAGAACATAAACATAAATCGCAAAAGACAAGCCAAGACAAGAGGACACAAGATGTGGCGCTAGCCAGGGACAAACCCCAATGTGGGGAAACCCTTGATCAATTCTTCTTATATGTTCTTTAATAGTTCAGCAGAGTGAGAGAGATAGTACGTTTACAACCGAAGTCAACACTTTGACTTATCTCGATAAGAGCATAGATCATCTCTAAGAAGATGATACATGAGATCAGTTGAAGACATGCTGCTTCAACTGATTCTCCAAGGTGACTCCTTCACCTATCGTTCTGCTGCATTTCGTCATCATGCTGCACCTCACCGTGCTGCACCATGCTGCACCCATCATCACTATGCTGCATCTCATCATGCTTTATTAATCATGACTGTACCCATCATTGTACTGCATTATGTGCCATTATTGCACCATGTTGCCATACTGACCTATGTGCTAGTTGCATCTTGCTTGCTTGTTGTCCTTTGCATGCTTGTTGTTGCATGCTAGCTGTAACATTGCATGCTTGGTGTATTTGTTGCTAAGTACCATACAACTGTCCCAATGTTACTTAGTTGTCCCTTGCATGCTACTCTCCTTCGGAGACAGATGCTCAGGCTGTTCCAGCAGTTTCAGCAATTTCGGCAGTTCCCGATAGTTCCGGCAGTTCCGACAATTCCGGCTATTCCCAATAGTTCCAGCAGTTCCGGGAGTTTCGGCTTTTCCCGACAGTTCTCGGCAGTTCCGGCTTCTGCCCTCTGCGTCAGCCCGACCGTTTTGGCTGTTCTCGGCAGTTCCGATAGTTCTGGCAATTCAGACTATTCCCGACAGTTACCTGTAGTTCTTGCAGTTCCGGCAGTTCCGACTATTCCTGGCAGTTCTGGCAGTTCCGGCTATTCTCGGCAGTTCTGGCAGTTCCGACTTTTCTCGGCAGTTCCGGCTTTTCCCGGCAGTTCCGGTAGTTCCCGACAGTTTCGGATTTTCCCGGCAGTTCCAGCTTTTCCTAGCAGTTCCGGGCAGTTCTGGCTTTTCCCTGCAGTTCCTACAGTTCGGGCTTTTCCCGGTAGTTCCGACAGTTCTCGCTTTTCCCGGCAGTTCTGGCAGTTCCTAGCAGTTCCCGAAGTTCTGACAATTCCGACAATTTTGGCTATTCAGACTATTCCCAATAGTTCCGACTTCTGCCCTCTGGATTAGGGCAGCGTTATCCCTTAGGATCGCTCCTCCTACTAAGACCCAAAGACAAGTAGAGAGGAAGAGATCCCAGGTGTGTTGAAATGACTTGAAGGCCACCTCTATTTATAATAAAACGTTGAGCACAAGTGGGGTTTATTTGGTTGCTGGCCAACCTTGACGAATTGTCCCATAACACAAATAAATTCATATCTCCATGAATACTTATCAGAATCAGATGATCTTTAGATCAATCCTACACCTCTCGATGAGAGGGATCCAAGAAAAATATCAGCTTCCATTAATAAGATGACCCACATGGAGTTTGGCCCTAGTTGCCAATTTTAACAAGCACTTAATGGGTGCTTGAACTATAAATAAATTTACCTTGAGCATGAAACCCATGTTTCAAGAATGACAATAATAAATTTCTTTTTCTCTTTACATTAAATACATAAAATCATGATTACATATGTCATTATGAACATTGAACCTAGTTACATATTTCAACACTCCCTCTTAGCTAGGGAGGTATTCATAATCTATATAGGATACTTGGACATTCTCATAAGAAGAGTCGGATTGGTAAGTCATCTTATAAACTACTTTCTCAGTTTATAGTATATACTAGTGCATCTCATCATACCAACCAATATTGTCACATAGCAAGGCCTTGATTAACAACTCTATCTCTCCACAAGATCATAGAATAATGCTAGCAAGACAAATGATTGATAGACACCATCATCATTGTCTCTCAAGGCAAATACCCCACCTGGGTGTTCAAAGGGTATGTCCTTTTAGGACAATTCCTGTTTGGGAATAACACATCCTCAAGGAATTTCCTCTTCGACTACTCTTTCCTGTTGGATGCCCTACCACATCCTCAAAGAGTATCATAATCAATCTCAGATGCTTACCCAATCCTTCATTCTTTTCTCATAACATGAAGACAAGAATGATGTGTCTATCTCTCCCTCTCAACTAGGTAGAATATCCTTATTCCTATAAAAAGAATATATTCAAGATCCCTTTTAACTAGGGACTTGCCTAAGCTCCCTCTCAAGTAGGGACTTTGATAATGCTTGAGCTTGCTCTTGAGATGGTTTCGAGATGGAGTCCTTTACATATTCAACAACTTCATTTTCTATGAGGATCAAATCTATCCTCTTCTTCCATGTAAGGAAATTTGATGATCCAACCAGTTTATTGCTTTCCTTACAAAATGAAGTCATTTTGATAGTAGATTCAGAGATAAATATGAAGGTATCTAGGTGTCAATTGAAGATGTTCCTAGATGATGATCTCTTCAACGTGATGCTTTCTTGATGATGTTGCTTCCTTGATGATCTTCTTCAAGGATGTTTGAGATGTGATCTTTGCTTCAATGTGAGGGAGATCATCTTGATTTCTTTGACGATGATGGCAATGCTTCTTCTTGCTTCCTTGGATGATAATGTAGAATGTGGAGGCTTCCCAAGGTGCTTCAAATGTAGAGTCCTCCTTTCAATGGAGGTAGGTTTTTGAGGTCTTTTTCTTCTTCCAAGGGTTGTGATGATCTGATCCTTGTGATGTGATGGGTGGTTTTCCTTGATGCTCCTTAGTTTCCTTGGCCCTTATGTATCCTTCTCTAATTAGATGATCTTCTTCAAGCTGCCTTTCCTTGTTGTATCCACCTTAGCTTTGATACCATGTTGAGAAATCTAGGGGCAGCTAAATAGATGATTTCTCTTTCTTTGATAATTGCTTGTGATGTATTTTTACTTAACTTGATTAGCTTTTTCTTTTACTTGATTAATATTAGTGTTCTCTATCATCAAACAACTACCAAACAAATGAGACAAGAGGACACAAGATATAGGCTATAAGCAATGGCCAAAACCTCTCCTCTTGAGAGGAAAACCCACAAGAACTCTTCTCTTCTTATAGAACTTCAAATGACGAATTCCAAGACCTAAGACCCTTGTCAAAGACCCCTCCAAGACCAAGTCAATTCTTCCTCCTTGATGAGCTTTCCTTCCAGCAACTTCTCTAGTAACTTCAATCCCAAAAACTTCTGCAACTTCGACCTCAACAGTTTATTTCGCAACTTCGACCCCCAACAATTTCTTCTGCAACTTCGACCTCCATTATTTTCTTCTACAACTTTGACCCCTAGCAGTTTCTTTTGCGACTTGGACCCCAACAATTTGTTCTACAACTTCGACCCCCAACTATTTCTTCTACAACTTCGATCCCCAACAGTTTCTTCTGCAACTTCGACCTCCAACAATTTGTTCGCAACTTTGACCCCCAGTAGTTTCTTCTATATAAAACCTTAGCTTTTACACGTGTGACAAAGATGGTGACTTTTCTTCGTTTTTTTTCCTTCGCTTAAGTTGGTTCCTTCTTAGGAATTCGACTTGCAAAGTATATCTATTTATGCCCAAACTTGACTTCTGCAATTCGGTCTAACTGCTACAATAGGTGCCCTAGTTTTCTCGCACGTGTGAAGGATAGTAGTCCAAAGACAGTCCAAAACTTCGCTTTTCCTCTTTATCTTCTAGTCCTCCTATTTTTCACACCTTTTGATTTCTTTTTCTTCCTTGATCGAATATCTTGTGAGTTGGATGGATGATCTTCAAGTGAGGTTGATGTCTTCTTAGATATAGGCTTCCCAAGGTGGTCAAATAACCCTTCATGAGGCTGACTTGCTCTTCCATGTAGACGGACTTGTTGCAGCTCGTTGAGAAGGTCTTGGAGGGTCTTTTATGACTCTAATAAATTTCTTTTACAAGATGCCCAAAGTGTCTTCCATACATGACAATGACTCAATTGATTTGTTGATTCAATGACAAGCCCAGAAGCGCTCAGTAGGTGCTTGAACTATAAATAAATTTACCTTGAGCATGAAACCCATGCCTCAAGAATGACAATAATAATATTTTGTTTCTCTTACATTAAATACATAAAATCATGATTACATATGTCATTATGAGGACCTAGTTACATATTTCAACACAAGTAACTCAAATGCCTTTAATTGAAAGTGCTCTATAAAATGTTCCTTCACTTATAATATGTTATAACAATTAAACCAAGTGAGAATTATATCACAAAGCACAAGTGAACGATGGCAGATGAGATTGGTAATAAGGAAATAGAAGAACTACTTTAATCTAAGATATTAATGAGATGAAGACATGAGTTACTCAAATGTGACTAAATCATATAGCAAATTAGACAAAAGATGTAATGCAAGAGATTAGATCCAAATACAATGAAAATGAAACTAATCAAAGAACAAGTTAGCGATTAGATCTAAACTAAACTAAGCTAATAAGTAAAAAAATCCTCCTTTTTAAATAAGGAGGTGGGATACCATGGGAAAATTCCCAAGCTCCATCAAGAAACAAGATTGCTTTATTATTAGGTATTACAAAGAAGGAGACCCTTTGACAGTGAGAAGGGCTCAAATCCTCAAGGAAGGTTTTACAATGATATTGAACTTTTAAAAGAAAGAACCCTTCCTTAATAAACTAGTGAGGAGATTTTACAAAAGTTATGTCAATGAGACACAGAGGAAACTCCTCAATACAACTTTGAATTTTTTAAAGGAATTTTACTCAAAAAACCCCAACCACTTAGAATGAAAAAAGCTGTGAAAAAGAGAGAGGATAAGCCTCTTTTTGCTTACAACCTTGACAAAGATAAACAACAGTCTCTTTATGCTCATGTCTAGGGAGAAAAGAAGGTCGTCAAGGGCTCATGGCTAGGAATTTTTTTTCTCCAATAGATAGTTGGCAGCCTGCAAAAAATTGGAAAATAATTTCCAGCCTTGGGCTTGTTGATAGGTGGTTGTCATTGATGTCAACCCAAGCAATACCAAGATTTACCCCGATCTTCAATGGAAAATTTGACATGGCAATTCATGGAATTTCGTGTCAAAATAATTCTAGATAGATTCTCCTCGACGAGATGTTTCTGTTGATATGTGGTAAGCCACGTGGTTCCTTCTGGTTGAGATAAAATTGAGTTTGAAGTTAAAGACCCAGTTTTGTGGGCTAAAACCCCAGGGGGTAGTGACATGACACCTCCTCCTACGATTGTCAATATATGACATTGTTTATCACCATAATCTCACCACGTAAGAGCACCAGTGGAGCAACTTTAGATCTAGGTGGTTTCCTTGTTTCGTGGTTGCACAAGAAGCAATCTTAAATCTCCTTATCCACAGCAGAAGAAGAATGCATAGCAACAATTGCTTGTTGTATGCAAGTCCTCTGGATGAAACAAACCTTGCAATATCTTCAAGTTAAGTTTGATGAGCCCATTTTAATCTTATGCGATAACACCATCCAAGAATCTTGTGATGCATTTAAAAACAAAACACATTCTGATCAAGTACCACTTTGTTAGAGAATAGATTGCTCAGAAGAAAATCAAAGTTGAATACATTGGGACAAAAGAACAAATCGTTGATATTTTTACCAAACCATTGCCACGTGAGACATTTGAGTATCTTCACCAAAAACTTGGGATTCTCCCAAGTCCTCAATAGATCATTTTTTTATCTCTTTAAGTTGATAGGGGGAGTTGAGGTAGATTACAGGTTTGCAGGAGAGGTAGGTTGTCATGGGGAGTTACCCTTTGCCATTGATGTCAAAGGGGGAGAGAAAGCATTAGGAAGGATAGAAGCATGGTGTCAGGGGGAGTATTTGTGTTGCTGTCAATGCCAAAGGGGGAGATTGTTGATAGGTGGTTGTCATTGATGTCAACCCAAGCAGCACCAGGAGCTACCACGATCTTCGATGGCAAATTTGACATGGCAATTCATGGAATCTCGTGTTAGGATAATTCTATATAGATTCTCCTCGACGAGATGTTTTTGTTGATATGTGGTTACGCCTCGTGGTTCCTTCTGGTTTGAGAGAAAATTGAGTTTGAAGTTGAAGACCCAGTTTTGTGGGCTAAAAGCCTAGTGGGTAGTGACATGATGACTCCTCCTACGGTTGTCAATATATGACATTGTTTATCACCATAATTTCTCCATGTATAAGTTACATACCTTCAAGAACCAAAGACAATAAATCAATCATTGATTTCACAATCTTGGTAGGACCATATGCACTAAGCCAGTCATTGATTTCAAATTTCTGATGGAATTTTAAATATTTAACTTAAGGGTTATTTAGATGGATATATTATTCTATGAGTCCTTCATTATTTTAAAAGGTGGAGAAGCCCACATAAGACTCACAATCCTTCTTCTTTAAATTACAAGGCTCATTTAATGTAAAATTTTTAATCCTTAAATCCCTAGTAATGCCTACTCTAATGTCTACCTAATGGAGCCCTTCAACTACTATTTTTTAAAGTTTATTAAGATTATTTCTTCTCCAACAATATACTAAAATGCTCTCCAACGTTCACCTTATGGACCCCTCTTAGATCTATAAATATAGAGCCCTTCCTCATCTCTAAATATATATGCACTTTCAACGAATAACCTTGTGAGTAGTTCTCTGTAATTTTTCGGCCCTCTTGAGCTTCTAACGCAGGATCTGTTGCGGGGAGATTAAGGTTTCATTGAGGATTGGTTTGGCATATTTCTAGTGCTCAAAGACAGTGAGGAAGCAAAACCATCTTCTAAGTATCTTGCCTCAAGGAAAGTGAAAGGTCTGGGCCATTCTTAGTGTGTGTTTTGAAGCCTCCAACCTTGCGGTGAGGGCACAAAAGAAAAATTATGATCAAGTTTGAAGGCCTGTTTTGAAGCAAGTTTAGGGCACAATGGAGCTACCAATCCTTGAATAATGACGTAGAGATTACAATAAAATTCTAAAGTTATGTGTAAATCTGGAAGGGCCATCCGAACCAGAACATTTGAGAAAGGAAGTGAAGATCATTACGTTGTGCATACTTGAAGGGCAACGAGATCATTTTCTCTGTACTATAGAAAAGGGTAAAGTTTACACATTGATCATTTTGCATAGAATAAACTCAGACCTGGGTTTCAAGACCAGCTAGACTATTTTCAGTGCATACTTTGGTTTGTTTCCTTGTGTGTCTCGGTCCTATAGGTCTGTTCTGGTATGTTGTAATAATCATTCTAGCATAGGTCTGTTCTAGTAGTCATTCTAGTGTGTTCTAGGTCTCTTCTAGTAGTCATTCTAGCATAATATAAGGCTTGGATCTGTGGTATGTTGTAGCATTCTCTTAATTGGTAAGGACTTAGTCTGTTAGTGTATAAAGTGTATCCAAACCTGAGCTCTAAAGGGAATTGAAGTTGCAACAGTAAGCAATCAAAGGGTATGTAGGGTTTGTAGAATTGAACAGTGATAACACTACATGGCAGGTTGTTAAGGGATAACACAAAAGTGAGCAGTGTTGAGAATCCTCCAGACATGACTACACAGTCTGTAAGGGCATCTACAATTTAACAACAAAATTTCGGACTCCTTGTGTAGCTTAATTATAACAAGGACCTGGTAAAAATTAATCCTACAGGTATGTTTTGACAAGTTTTGTTTTGGTTCATTTTATTGACATACTATTTTTTTTGCAGGAGAAGGTAAGTATTGTTTGGGCATTTTATGTTATTATTGATACTTTGGTGCTTGTTCAAATTTTGGGCTTGGGACAGTCTTTCTTTTATTTTGTGTATCGGGTCTCGTCTATTCAACTCTGCAGGCACAAGAACATTATCAACAAGACAACGATCAATGATTGTATTAAAGGAAGTCGTCATCAGTTGTACACACATTACCAAAGGGCAGAACATCCTCATTGAAGATCTTAAGGTAGAGCTGTCCAACCTTACAAATACACTCTTATCATTGGAAGAATAGACATATCAACTTTGTCATCAATCTTAAGGGAAGAAGACCAAAGCGTTGTAAAATATTGCAAATTTCCAAGAAGTCAAATCATTGTAACTGGGCTATTATCCCTGGTATGGGAGCTCACATTTGTGAAAGTGTCAATTGCCAAGAGGTGAAAAGGCATTTTATTTTGGGATTGGGGTTTTGGTTTGTTGTTGTTGAGACAATGATTCTTGGTCAGTCAAAGGGAATAGGCAAGTACTGTTGGGCAGTCAAAGAATATCCATTGAAAATCATTGCATTGTGGATCATTGTCCCTAGTGCGAGAGTCCACATTTTCTATTTTATTTTGTCATTATAGGGTGGTAGGGTGGTGCTAGGTTGGTGAATGAAGTCACCTTCAGGTTAAGGCCTGTAAACACTTCAGGGTGGTAGAGTGGTGCTAAGGTGAGTTGTGGCTCACATTGGCATTGGGGCATCCTTTTAGCGAACTGCTGATAAAACCAGGGTGTTGGGGCATCCTAGTGGGAGTTGGAGAAGAATGCTTTTCTAGAGTTCTAAGAAGTTGTAGCTTTATTTTCAGTTGGGGTTGAAGATTAAAGAACTTATTAGAAAAACGTTCAGTGGTTTTTGACCCAGAGGGGGTTATCCACCTAAAATCTTGTGCCTACTGCCTCTATTTTACATTGTTGTTTACTACTCTTACTGAACAATAATAATAATAACTGAAGAATAACTAATGCTCCGAAAATTATTAATAAAGTGCTAATTGCTAAGAAACACTGATTCACCCCCCCTCTCAATATTTCCAACAGGGCTTTGAGATCCCTGCCAAAGTTCTATGAGAGAAACCCCTTAGATAAGCTCTTATTACTCTGCAAAAAAAACTCCAAGGATTAGTGGATGACACTAAGAAAATAATGCAAAAAATATCTACAAATGATTTACAAGAGCTGAATCAAGGAGTGTGAGTATAACCCCTCTCTTTGATTAATCAATAACATGCTCTATATTAGCGGATTTGTTCAATAGAAGCACAATATTTGAGGGAAATAAACTGGAATAGATTTTATCACAAGCCAAGGCTAAGGAAACCCCTGCACAACAAATCTCAAATGATAAGGCTTTGGAAATTATTATGTAGGTTCTTCCACTTCTATGCTCAAGAGTGGGCTAGTTCAACAAAAAATGCTCCCACACCCTTGAGATCTGAATCAAAATATTTCTACACAACTTCAAGGTAAATTGTTAGATCCATGGGGTTAGATGATACAATGAAGAGGAAGTTCTAGAATTTAACCGAAAATTTACTAAAGCATCGCAATTTAGAATACTTCTCTAACCCAAATACCAGTGCATGATAATTGTACACTGGTAAATCTATGAAAACAAATGGAAACAACAATGGAGTTATCACCAATAGAATAATAGACACATAGTTAGAAAGATCATACGATATCCATGGAAGAAGAACACCACAATATTGAACCCCAAAGTCTTTATTATAACATGAAAATGTGAGTATAAAAAGCAATAGAGTCTCCTCAAGCACAATAACTTGTTCCAAGATAATTACAATAGAGCCAATGGCTCATTTAAATAAGAGAATGGGAAAAAATTCCAATGTAACCCCAATGTCAAGTGGAGAATGATGGAAATCTCAAGGAAAATTCGAATTTCCTAAGTGTAGCTCAAATGCCAAGTGAAAAAATTGATTTTTGGCAAGTGGACAACATTTTCTTCTTCATGTGCCAAATTTGTTTTTCCCTACTGTAGATGCCATGTGTGATGAATGGTGGGTGAGAGGGGAAGCATTGCCTACTAATTTCTCAGCCATATGCTATGAATTAACACCTCCCAAACCACTGCAAAACTGCTGTGCGTTAAACTGCTTGGTCTGTCCATGTGTTGTGCTGAAAGGAGGGCCAACGTATACCTTGAAATTTATGGGCAGCATACAAGTCTGAAGGAACATAGACTATAGTGGGAACATTATCCCATAATTATCTCCATCAAACATTACACTTGATCCCTTAATTTATGCATTGGTTCCCTTGATAATATCGAGCTGCCAAGAAGATGTGTGTTCCCTTAATCCTGGCCCACCATTTTGATTTTCCCATGTGCAAAATTCTTTGTGCCATGTGGTTGCCAACTCACCTTTCACTTGTCCCCTTGACTTGCCTTTGACCAGAGATTAATTTCCAAGTCATTTCCACATCATTTTGGTATGTGGGCATTTTTATTTTTCTCCATTTTTTAAATTTATTTTTTGGCTAATTTATTGCTACATTTCCCCCTAGACTTAGGAAAAGTGGGTTTTTGGGGGTAAAAGTGCCTTTTCACCCCTCAAAGTGTGTCTTAGTAAGAAGTTGAGGACTAGAGGTCCAATTTTGACTATGTTGGAATTTCGAAGTCTAACTGTTAGAAACCCTTAATGTACTTCTCTAATTTATTTCTGCCTACTTGTTCTGATTAATTAACAAGTTATTTACCATGTAAATACTGAAAATAAATACAAGTACATGCTCAACACATTACATATCATCAACTTAAGGAAACAAAACAAGCACACAAGTGACATCGTTGTTTTTGGACTAATGTCCCCGAAAAAACCCAATGCGGGAAAAACGGTGTAGCTATTTGAGGGATTTATTATTATGAAGTTTCTGAATACAATCTAGGTGCCAAAACCGGCTCACCCAACAGAGAATAATCTCGGCAGTAGTACCTCTCTACTCGGAAACTAATATTCCAGCTATAACCCTGGATAAACACTCCGACAGCTCCTGGCTCCAATTTACCCCATGAAAACCCCAGCGTCTGCCTCTAGGCACTGTGTCAGGCTGTAAGCCCTTCCTGGCCCAGCGTTAGCCCAATAAGCCTTGCGTCAGCCTCTGGAGGCACTACGTCAGCCTCTAGAGCCTCTGCGTCACCCACGCTGGCTCTTTGAGGCACTGCGCAACTCTTGACTACCTTTGCATAGGCCCTAGCTGGCTCTGCATGGACTCTAGTTGGCTTTGCATCCCTCTCTCCCGGCTTCTGCGCTGATTCTCCCGACACACTCTCTACCTCTCTGCTTTTGTATTCACTGCCCCTTAGCTGCAACTCTGATCACTCTTTCGACTTCTTCAGCAAACCTTGCCCCAGAAAATTGAAATCTTGATCAACTCGGTGTGTTCTCCAAGTGACCCTCAAGCCTCCTTATATACTTTTCTCGTTGACAAATCAACGGTCGAGATTAAGTCCCTAATCAACCACTAAGATTAATTTTGGCTCGATCCATGACTTTTGGACCCTTCTAACATAGTGTTATATTAAGTCACATTAATATTTTATTTTCCCTAAGTTTAGACTTAGGGACTCCATTAAAAATCTTAATTATTTTAATATCTCCCAATTTGTTTAGAATCTGCGAAAACCATTTCTGGGTATTGGACATATCATGTGCTTTAGCCTCTCCACCAATTTTCGTGGCTAGAGCACATTTGATGCTACCCCAAATCAATAGATTACTCATACCCCCTACAACTTTGCTAGACATCACCTATTACAATTTTTATAAAAAAGTTATTAAAAATCCCGTCTAGTGGGGAATTTTAATAATTTAAAAAATGACACCTAGACCTAATCAAATTTTGCGAAATTTTACAGGTGATCTAACATGGTAATATACATTGACTTTAGACACTAAGACTCACTTAAGGCCTTACCATCAAGCCGCACCAACTTTGGGGTAATAACTGGGAGAAAAAAACTCTATTAATTATTAAGTGCTGAAAAGCACAAATCATTAATTAAGTGAAAAAAACTCCCTAGAGTGAACCCACTTGATAGCAAAGTCCTAAGCTACCTAGAACTGTTACATGACCTTATTTCATCATGCTAGCATCACATTTACAATATCCCTGTAGGGCTACGAAATATGAGTACAATAAAGAAGAAGAGAGAGAAGAAGGGGCTTAGAAGCCCTGATGATATGTGGAACTCTGTAAGTGTAGGAATACTTCTGAAATATCCTTGGGCATGGAGTCTTCAAGTGTACTTGAGTCGTCAACAGGACCAACATCCAAATCTTTGACAACCCATTGTCATCTATAGCAATATCAAGACAAAAGCAATGGCCTAAACCTATGATCAATCTTACTGTGACAATTGCGATGGCATCTAAAACTTTTTGCAACAATATGATTTTATTTTGAGGTTTTACTCCTGAGAAACGAAGGGAAAAGGTATGCATTGTGATTTGAAGTGAAAGGAATCAAAACCATATGGATCATCTCATAACTTTGTGGAATCTTAGAAGATCAAAAGACTGAAGTATATAGTCTATGGAAGGGACCGAACTCATCAATAAAGGCTGAGAACTTTGTCAAAGAGCGGTGAGAAGTTATGTGAAGTGTTATGAAGAGAAGCAACTATGTTACCTTCCTCCCAATATATAAAAGGACCTAATACATCAATAAAGCTGACCTATCCAAGCCAAGACAAAGCTAACAACCTAAAGGAATATAGATGGAGACATTGGAAATCTATGGAAGAACTGTGGCATTAACTTTTGAAGCTTATCCTTGTGAAACAGGTACATGAAGCAGTCTCAAATTACATCAACAAAAACGATTCATTGAAGTCTGATCTGTGGTATCTCCGTTGGAAAAGGACACATGTCAAAAAGAAGGTCATAGGATCAAATCTTTGCAAGGATGGGCAAGTAATGTTAAAAGAGGTATGTATAATCTTTAATGACCTATGCTAACAATAGTACTAAGTATTTTAGGTCATGGTTAAAGCTAACAATCTCTTGAAAGATAAAGATGTTAGAAAACGGGTTTGTGTAGACTCTTGTTATGTTAGCATACAAATTCTTTCCTTGTATAAGGAATTTAGGTCTTTATGATCATGAAATGAAATCTTATATAGATGGCTTGTTTTTGCAACTAACCCATCTGCATGAATGTGGAATTTGCATTTCTTAAAAGGTAGACCCTGGAGAGTTTGTAGAATATAGGGTTTGTAAAACCTAGCAAAAGGTTTGAGTTAGAAAACCCTAGAAATGGAAATCCTAACTAAGTGTTGCTTCTATAAAAAGAAAACCTAGAGAATGATAGGTATGGCATCATATTGATGTGAGGACAAGGATTGATGAAAAAGATTCATGATTAAGAGGGAGCTGACTCTCCTAAAAAAGGATAGGTATTCTATACCTACTTACTTTAATTATTACTGTTGCTATTTTGTTTTATACGCTTTGCCTTTTGTTCTTTCATAGTCTTCTAAAAAAGATTGTAGGTCAAGTCAAGATCTATCTAAGCTTGACTAACAGATGGAAGATTTGGAAGAACGTAGCAAAGCACGAAGGCAAGAAGAAAGTAATTTGAAGTATGCATCAAAGGAAGTCAATCAAATGGCAGCTTGAAAGAAAAAGGAGAAGAAGTTTACCTATCTCAACTAGAAAAAGGAAGATGTTAGATCCTGAACAAATACAATACTATTTAAAGTTTGACAAAAAGAATCTAGAGAAGTTTATGGTCAAAAAGAGAAGATGACGGATCAATGACAAAGACCCCTTGGCAAGAAGTTGAAGAGCTATGATATCGTTGTACCAACAATTGATTGGTTCGATCTAGGAAGACATCGATTGATAGTATTGATGCTGATAGAGACACTACTAATGATTGAAAGATGATATAATTTCTTGGAAAAAGTGAAAGCATAATTCTGTTATGAAGAAAGAAGATATGAAGGCTTGTGCAATCAACTATGAAGAAGTTTGGCTCCATAAGGCATTTGACGAATGATTTGATGACACGTTGGATTCGGTATGAAGATTGTCAAAGAACTAGGAAGCGGTCAAGGTGTTTTATGATTTGAGAATATGATGCAGATGGGAGCCGAGAGGCTACAACAGATATCCACAGAAGAACAAGTAGCTGTTGCATTGATGAGTATTTTTAGACAAGCTTAGTCTTGTGGTTATTCCTTCTTGTTTGAGAGGGAGTGAGGATTTCCTCCCTATTTGAGAGTGAGTGAGGGTGGACACCCTATTCTCCATGTGTCATGGACTAACAACCATAAGCGTAGTGAAGGCACTGTGTAATGACCCATCTTGAATTGTGGACAAAATAATAATATTATTATGCATACGAGACATGCATATGATAGCTACACAGGCATACATCGCATGCACTGCACTAGTATACATGCTAACTAATTATAAATATTCAATAATACAACACTCATTTATTTAGGAATTACATCCTTACTCATCACTACACATATTGCTCATTATGTCGTAATTAATAAATAGTATTATGATCTCAATATAATCTCAATTTTATATAAATTTAAACTATAAAATAAATATAAAATCTAAGGCCAATTTATAATGACTATGGGTTATATACATTGCAAATTATATCAATATAAAATATATATAAATTATGTCAATATATATATATATATATATATATATATATATATATATATTAAGTAACAAAACATATTCCACTAACACCATACACTAATACATTAACACCATATCATATGATTAAACACAAGCATACATGTCAACATAGCGCTATTTGTGAAGTCAGTCAACACATAACAGAGAGGATTTGAGGTGTCACCATGAAATGTGGCAGAAGTATCCACTGTCAAATTAGGGAGAAAGCGGTGATCACCAAGAGGGAGTATATACAAGGGCGGTTGGGGAGAACTTAAAGGGGGGAAGAAAAGGAGGAAATGGGGAACCGTGAGGAGGAAATGCAAAACCGTGTGGAGGAAAGCCAAAAAATGGAAATTTTTTTGTGGAAACGGTGAGGATTGTAATAGAGGGAAAGCCATAGTGGAAGAGGGAATCTGTTAGTTGAATTAACTGTGAAATCAAGATTTGAGCACTCTTCTTGAGGTTTTGGGCACAGGGGTCAAAATTCTTCAATTCTGAAGTCTTCTGGATCTGGGAACCAGATAGGTTGATCCCAAATAGGTAAGGAGGATTCAGTTGGTTTGGTAGCAGGAGCAAATTCGGAGCAATGCCAACCCAAGATCAACTTCAAATGGGATATCCAGGTATGTATTTGCAGTTAAATTGGTAATTCTATGCTTAATTTGATTGTCTGGTTGTTTGTAAAAAATCTAGGCATTACATTTTGTTGGTAAAATTGATGCTTTACACGTAGGCAAAATGGTGGGTTGGATAAGCATCTAGGACCGATACTATTTGAGGATAGGGTATCCAAGATAAGAGTAGTCTTGATGACTGATATTCTTTGAGGATAGGGTATCCAAGATAAGAATAGTCCTGTGAGGACATACCTGGTGAACATCTGGATGAGAGAGGTGGTGGTGGTGTCCAAATATATGCCTCCTAACATTGTACGTTGATTTGAGGATAGGGTGTCCAAGATAAGAATAGTCCTGTGAGGACATACCTGGTGAACATCCAGATGAGAGAGGTGGTGGTGGTGTCCAAATATATGCCTCCCGACATTGTGCGTTGATCTAGTGGACAAATACAGCTTGTTAGTCAAGACCTTGCTATGCTTGACAATGTTGGTAATGTTGAATGTTGATGCTTATCAATTCGAAACCCTTCTTATGAGAATATTTCAATTTGAGAGTATCCTGTTGTGTCATTATGAATACCTCCCTAGTTAAGAGGGAGTGTTGAAAATGTAACTAGTGTTGGTCTTCATAGTGTCATATAAATGTATCATTGATGTACTTATTATATTCATTTATTACATTCATTATTATTATTTTTTCAAAGCACGTTCTTCATGCTTATAGGGTTTATTGAGTCAAAAGAAAATTTATTATGAGTCAAAGTCCCATTTGGACTTCTTGGAAGAAAAAGAAAAATATTTTATCTTGAGTCAAAAGAGTAAAAGATGTCACCACAAGACCAAGTTGGCCCTCCTTGGACAAGTATTCGACCTCTTGGATGTCTATATATAGAAGGCAACTCAACCACTTTGGACTCATTCATTCCAAAACAAGAAGTAAAACCAGTGAAGTCAAAGGAGAGAGGAGGTAAAAGGAATGAGAAGATGATTTGATTTCTGTCCTAATTCTATTCACACATGTGAGTTCTTTTGTAGTTTTCTGAGGTTGTCACAGGGTCGAAATTTAAGGGGCCGAAAATTCAGGGGTTGACCAAAATTCAAAGATTTAACAAGCATTGAATTTTTTTGACTATGACTTGTTGGAGATGGCATGGAGGATGGTTGACATGGGTCTTTGTGGCAGTCTTGGTCTTGGGTCTTGGATATTTCACATTGACATGATTCTATAAGAAGAAGATTTTCTTGGGTTTCCCCCCTTGTGGGATTTTGCCCTGGCTTGGAGCCTACATCTTTGTGTTCTTTGTCTCTTGTGATCTTCATGTTTTATATTTTGGTAATTGCTTGATGAAAAAAACCTAATAAAATAAATAAAAGGCCAACAAACATTCACAACTAATTATCAAGTAAGAGAAATAAACCCTAATCTACAAGCTTCTTGATTTCTCAACACAAGACACAATTTCAAGCTTAATGAGCAGGCTTCGCTTTTGTAGGAATCTAATACGACCCTTCTTGAATAGGTTGTTTCAATGTTGGAAACTAATAATAGTCAATTTCATGACGAGGTCAATTCATTGTAAGACACTATTATCTAGCTTCTCGAGGAAACCATTTTACTTTTGGGTAATAACACCAAACTCCTTAATGAGTAGTGAGGCTTGAAGAATGATCATGATCTCCTGAATCAACAATTAGCTGACAAGTTCATTTAGAATGTGCATGATCCA
The DNA here is from genome assembly GCA_000404065.3 of Pinus taeda. Lineage (NCBI taxonomy): Eukaryota > Viridiplantae > Streptophyta > Pinopsida > Pinales > Pinaceae > Pinus > Pinus taeda. The sequence continues at coordinate 283,155 of APFE030240970.1, read as the reverse complement.
ATCAAAACCTTGTACGAGAAGTACGTGAATTTAAAAGTGCTGAAAGGTAGATTTAAGGATTGCTTTAGTAACATGAAAATCTGTTTTGAGAGAAATTTCAGACTTGTTGCTACTGTTTACGAGAAATATAATGAAGTTGTTGATAGTTGGACACTCTGTATTAATGAAATGGAACAAAACTTGGATCTTGCCCATCAAAAGCTTATTGATGAATTAGAGGAAAAGGAAGTGGTGCTTGGCACTTTGCAAAAAAGATATTTGGTCCTATTTTGATGCAACTTCTTCTCAAGCACTATTTGCTACTCATGACTCATGCGCAATGTTCACTGTTATCTTGATTTTGGGAGTTTTCTCAACACGTTGGTTCCAAATTTCCAAATTACTTTGATGGGTTGGTTATATAGGTGGTGGACTTGGTAAGCATGGACAAATTAATGTCACTCCTATTGAGTTGGAGATGAGACTAGTTAAAGTAGTCTTTGGATATTTTGAGACTAAATCGCTACATGCAAGTTACCTTAATTCTTCTATTGCTTCCAATTCATAGGAATCAGATCGTGCATCCTTTGATTAACCAAAATCAGATTCTTGAACATCAACATCTTAACAATATCGACATCCTCATCATAGACAGAGAAGGCATTATTGTGCTACATCTAGGTATGAAAATTCCTTATTGCCACACCTATTGGTATGATATTAATTCTTATAGATTGATAGTTCAAAAGCATAGATGGCAAAATTTTGGTTTGTCACCCACTGTTAATTAATTATGGTTGGATTGATGGCTGGTCATGACAACCTTTGAGCTCTTGTTTGAGGACATATGTTGTTATTTTGATTGATTGACCATAGCAACTGTTTCTTCTTTACAATTTTTCTTTTGAGTATCTCCTTTCCTTGTTGCTTCTTTTTTTGACGCGTGTGATGAAAGGTGATTTCATGATGGATAGACTGTCTCGTTGCATGTGGCATTTGGGGTACTTTTCAACACTTGCCTTAAGAACATCTTCATTAGATCACTCATAACTTCAACATTCTCTTTGCTATCTTCTATGCCATTTCTTAGATACCGTTCTTTCACAACATTCTGGGATTAAGCTCCGCATTTTCAATTACATGGGTGGGAGGGTGAGATGTGTTATTACATGTAAAAAGAAAACACTGAGAATGGTTTACAAATTAAATATTTATATGCCTCAACTCTTTTTGGTTTTTTCTTCAATTTTTAATTGGATTTTGACACTACTGTCCTTTACTCATTTGTACGATGCTTCTCTCATTATTTGCAATTCTGTGAAGCACGAATTCGTGAACGCAAGTTTGGGGTTCACGAACCTGTCTCACGTTCTCGTCCCCCCAATCCATGTGCTAGTACGGGTGTGTCCCAAATGAACCTAGAAGAACCGGGTTTGCGACAACCAAGACTTGGGTTCTTTTCTCTATTTGGGTGCGCCGAACCCTGATAACAAGTGTGTGGAACCTCAAAAAGGGGTGCGTGAGGGTTCATCATCGATCAGTGAAGTGAAAATAAAGATTATTAATGAATCAATGCTATTATCAATGAATTAGTTATTTATGTACTTTTGAATGTATGGAAATTCTATGAAATAAAGACTCCTAACTTGACTTGATTTGTGTCATCGGTTTCTCTTTTGGTGTGGACTGGTAAAGAAGTTCTTCCGTAGTAGTTTTCTACGTACTTTTCTCGTTACATGTAGATTGGTGAAGTGATTCAAGTCATCATCGATTCAACATTATTAATAGTTATCGATTTTCATAGGGTTTACTAGAAATCACTTGAACACTAAGGATGTGCGTTCAGTAGTATAGACAACTAAAGCATGTTCATAGTCTATACAATTTTTCATTTCTCGGCATATGTGGGCTAGTAATGATAGTCCTCCCAAACCCAGAACGTTCTCTCAAACGTATTTAGAATTTAAAATGATGTGTCGAATTTTTAAGTTAGATGTCATAAATTATAATAAATAATAAGGACTGAGTTATGAGGAGATGAGTTCTAAATCCATTTAAATTTTAATTTTTAAAATACTCACTTTGAAATATGAGTCCAAGGCGATTCCATCTCATATGTCTAAGAAATAATTAATAAATTTACTTAATAAAACTTGTATAATTTTTAAGAGTACACTTGATTTTGAGTTAAAGGAATAGTTTTTAGTTTTTCCTATTTGCGTTTCGTTTCGCTACGACGATATCGTTAGAGCCTCGGTAGCTTGATCCAACATCTCAGTGATGTTGATAACATGACTGATGACATGGCTTAAGGAAGCCTAATCTTGTTCTTTGACTAGTTTCACTTTTTTTGGAATTTTGAAAAGTTGAAATTTCTATTTCATGTTTGGAAATGCCTTAGGGCAAATTTTGGATGTAGTATGACAATGGACATATACTTATGATTTTAATATCTATTTTCATGATTCACATCAATGTTTAAATTACAATTTCCACTTGATATCAAATTTGAAATTTCAAAGTGAATGTTCATGTTTAAGTCTTTAAATGATTTATTTTTCTTGTTGTAAGTTAGAAGATTTCAAAATTCATATATATTATAATTTATAAAATATATGATATATATAAATTATAATAGACCCCCAACGAACCCACGTACCCTGTTTTAAAAAGTGACGCACCTGTCCCCGAAACCACATTTCTTGGCAACATAGTTGCAATTCTGTTCTCCATCTTTATACTAGGCTACCTGATGATGGGTGAAGGTTCACCTGAAACACAAGACTTCAAAGTTTTCTCGCCGTAATTCAAGAACAATTGTTGGCAAAATGGATCAATATTTTTTGTTTGTGTGTCTTTGAGAAAAGGATGATTTTGGGATGGAGAAAATGTTGAGAAATCTAGGGCAATGAGATAAGACCTTCCATTATATTGATTTCTCTTTAACTTTTGATAGATGCTTTTGATTTCTTAATTAAGTTCTTCTTCTTCTTCTTATAGTTATTATTCTTTGTTCATCAAACAACTATCAAAATCGTAAAAACAAGGAGACACCAAATGTAGGCACTCAACCAGGGGAAAACCTGTTGAGAAACCAATGCTAGTAGGAATTAGGGGTTTGATTCCTCTTCTTGATAATTGCTTGTGAATTATGTTGGCTTCTTTTACTTCTTTATTAGATTATGTTTCATCAAGCAATTACCAAATTATACATGTATGAAGATCACAAGAACAAGAGACACAAGATGTAGGTGGACAACCAGGGCAAAATCCCTATGAGGGGAAAACCTAGTCAAAACTCTTCCTTCAGTAGATTCAAAGACAAGATGAGATAATCCAAGACTCTTTGACCTAGACACAAACTTCCTCCAATCACCAGGTCAACCCTTCCTTCTTCTCCAAATGATAACTTCCCAGCAACAACTTCGAGCTAGAGTTTCGACCTTGTAGCATCAGAATTTCAGCCTCCCTTGTAGTAGAACTTCGACTTGTAGTAAAGTTCAGATTTTCGGCCCCCTGCAAATGCCCAGTAACTTCGCACGAGTGAGATAGATAACCAAAAACTTCGATTTTATCTTTCCCTGCAATCTTCTTCCTTCTCTAGCAACTTTGCACTTTTTCTGCGTCTCTTTCTTGTGTATTGAACTTGTTGAGTTACTGGTGCAAATGTATCAAACTGGCTCTCTGTATAGCCTTTTCTGTGGTTCGAATTGCCCTAATGTAGGCCAACTTCATCAGGAGAGGGCCGACTTGGTGTGGAGGTGTCAAATGACCTATTTGACTCAAAAATAATTCTTTTTACTTTTACAGGACACAAGCCCAAGAAGGGTCTAATAAAGTTGACTCCTTTCTACAACTTCCTTTTGTTTGGGATTGTAGGGAACAATGAACTCCCTCTTAGTACCCACTTCTTTACAATATGTAGTTAGTTCTTTTGAAGTGTATTCCCCACCATTGTCGAATCTTAAAGCCTTTAGCTTTCTTTCGGTTAAGGTCTCCACTTCAAATCTAAACTCCTAACTTTTCAAATACTTTTCCCTTTGTCTTGAGAAGGTAGAGCCATGTCTTTCTAGAATGATCATCAATGAAGGTCACATAATAAAGATGGCCTCCAAGAGATTTGTTAGACATAGGCCCACACACATCAGAATGAATGAGGTCTAATATTTCCTTAGACCTTGTATCACTGCTTGTAAAAGGCTTCCTTGTATTCTTTCCCAAAGCACATCCCTTACATACTCCTTCACGATCTTCCTTGATGTTAGGGATCCATTTACCATTTGATTAAGAGAGGGAATGATCTTGTAATGTATATGCCCATATCTTCTATGCCATAGTTCGATAGGATTGATTTCCATGTGAACTAGGGCTTGAGAAGATGGTGTTATAACTCTATATAGTCTTCCTTCACGAACTCCATTAACCTTCGCTTTGTCGATGCTTGAATTCTTTCCCAGACAAAAAATTTACCATCTACAAAGGAAACCCTATCTCCTTTATCTTCTAAACAAGAAATTGAAAGTAAATTCTTTTTCAAACCTGAAACATAGAGTATATTGTTGAGGTGTAGCTTTGCTCCATTTTCCAACTTCAATGATGTAGACCCAATGCCCTTGACTACATAATTGTTGCTGTCTCCTAGATCCACTGCATGAGATGATTGTTCCTTTGATAAAGTATGAAGTTGTCCACTTTCTCCTGTCATATGTCTTGATGCTCCACTATCAATGATCCATGCATTGTCATCATGAAGAGTACCTGTATGTGCAACCAAGAACCCTTTGCTTTTGACTTTCTTAGATAAGTTGTAGATAATCCTTCCAATTCAGCTTCCTGCAATTCTCATGACATTGAATCCCATCTATAAGTAACTTGTCATAGAGGGAGTAACCTCTTCTTCCAAGCCAACAAACTGATCTCCAACCTTCTTCGTCCTTAGCTCTGAAACCATGTTGAGAAATCAATGCTAGTAGGAATTAGGGTTTTGATTCCTCTTCTTGATGATTACTTGTGAATTATGTTGGCTTCTTTTACTTCTTTATTAGATTATGTTTCATTAAGCAATTACCAAATTATATGTGTATGAAGATCATAAGAAAAAGAGACACAAAATGTAGGCGGACAACCAAGGCAAAACCCCTATGAGGGGAAAACCCAATCGAGTCTCTTCCTTCAGTAGATTCAAGACAAGTTGAGATAATCCAAGACACTTTGACCTAGACATAGACTTCCTCCAATCACCAAGTCAACCCGTCTTCTCCAAATGATAAATTCCCAACAACAAATTCGACCTAGAGTTTCGAACTTGTAGCAGCAGAATTTCGGCCTCCCTTGTAGCAGAACTCCGACCTGCAGTAAAGTTCAGATTTTCGCCCCCCTGCAAATGCCCAATAACTTCGCACGAGTGAGAGATAGATAGCCAAAAACTTCGATTTGATCTTTCCCTGCAATCTTCTTCCTTCTCTAGCAACTTCACACTTTTTTTCCTCTCTTTCTTGTGTATCAAACTTGTTGAGTGAGTGGTGCAAATGGATCAAACTGCCTCTCTATATATAGCCTTTTCTGTGGGTCGAATTGCCCTAATGTAGGCCGACTTCATTAGGATAGGGACGACATGGAATGGAGGTGTCAAATGACCCATTTGACTAAAAAATAATTCTTTTTACATGACACAAAAACCCAAGAAGGGTCTAATAAAATTGACAATGACTCTATAGACTCAATATAAAACCTAGAAGCCTTTAATGGAGGCTTTGACCTAAAAATGATGACCCAAGCATGAAACCCATGCTTTAATTAGTCACTTTTTATTAATAATAAAATTTCTTTTGACAAATATATTACATTATACAATTATGAAGACCAAACCTATTACATTCTTCAACAAAACCCCTATGGAGGGGAAAACCCAGTCCAAACTCTTCTTTAAGTAGATTCATAACAATTTTGAGACAACATGGACTGAAGACTTAGACACATGATCTCCTTTACTTCATCAAGTCATCATTCTTTTTGCAATCTTCAGTTTTCTATATATTTTCGGTCTCTGTAATACATTAGATAAACTTGTTCATGTAGAACATCGGTCTCCTCACTTTTCTGTCCCGCAATAGTCTTTTCGTCCTGTAATAGAGTACTTTATGTCTCTCGCACTTCTTCTTTTTATTTCAAAAATCGCAGATCCAAGTGTTCCAATAGGTCGAGTTCACCTTGCTATCAACACTAGTTTGTCACTTTGCTTTTTGGGCCAACAAGAGCAGTTTGTAGAAGCCAACTTGTCAACTGATTTTGAGGCCGACTTATTCACCTTTTCTCAATCGTTTAGAGGCCGACTTGAAGAACAGGTGGATGTCATTGTATGAGAAGGAGCTGACTTGATGGAGGAGATCCTTTGACATAACAATTTTCTTTCTTTTGACTTTGATTCAATAAGAAAAATCCTAAAGCACACATTGCGTGCTATGACTTATGAACCATATACCTAAGCATGAAATCCATGTTTCAATAAGTCAATTTAATAATAATAAAAAATTCTTTTAACAAATATATTACACGATGACTCATGTACAATTATGACGACCGATACTAGTTACATTCTTCAACAACCCTCTTAACTAGGGAGTTATTCATAATTACATACATGGAAGATCTCAAAATGAAATGAAATACGAAGAGTTTAGCACACACAGAGCTATGGACTAGATACCTTACCAACGTAATCTATCTTGGTGGGACTAAGATGGACTCAAGATTTCAGCCATTCTAGGTACCATCAGGGTTACTTGCTAACCATCAACCTAGGGATCTAGTTGCGTATCCAAGGTCAGATCTCCATGGCCAATGCCACCTGTTATTGCTCAAACTAGCAGGGGACCTAAGGGGGATCCCTAAAGGGCAAATGCTAGGCCAAGGGCAACAAATGGAGACTTAGCCCACTGTCACCTCAGTTAAGGCTCCCTTCTAGTTATGAATTTTCACCGATGGGAGGAGACCCGATATGTATGGAGTCAATAATGATGGATAAGTCAATGGATATGAGTGACCTGAATAATCCTTTCCCAGAGTTTGAAGGATAAAGATTGCTTGCTTTGTAAGCAAGGTACTAGGTAATCCAGGGAAAGGAGGAGAGGATTTGAGGGTTAGATTTATGGGATAAGACTTGTGAAAGAGTTTCCCAATCCCTAAAATCCATGTTAGAATTGGTATTCCGGATGGTTCTTGAAGAATGGTCTTTCAAAGGAGCGAGACCACATAGGACCAAGTGGACCCAGCCTAGGGTATGAGGAAAGAATGTAGCAACCAATAATATTCTTACCCTAGACAAGGTGTAGAGAGGGTCAAAGAAAATATAATTACTCAAAGATGTTGGTTTGACCTTGGGAAGTGCTAGCCTTGGGGATGGCAGGCAAGTTTTGGTCTCGGAGCTAGGGCTTGACTTTTCTTCCAACTTCACCGTCAGAAGTCTTCAAATTTGGAGGAGGGCTAGAGGAAAAGCCAACGCAGGAGACCCTAGGAGATCGATATTTTTTTGTGGCTAGCTTCTCGGAAAATTGATGCCCTAGGCACCCCAATGTGGCTAGACTTGGGAGAAGGTGAAAGAATAAGAATTTTGGTGACCACCCTTGGTAGATCAGTGCCTTAATCCTTTGGAGAATGGAGTCTATGTTGATTTTGTATAAGCTTTCTTGGTTCCCAGTCAAGGATGCCTCAAAATTACTTCACAAACTCTTTAGGTCAAGTGAAAGCAATCTTGCAACTTTGATACTTCAAATGCACAAGAGGAATGGCTTATCAAGGTTAAATTTTACCCCTAGGATATTTCTCGCACACTACATGGCCCATGCACGGAGAGAACATTATAATAGAGACAATTCCACAATATTAAGCAATAATTTGCATGCAACAATTAACCCTAAAACAACGAAAATCCCTATCTAGCATATATGACTAAAGTAACAAGAATAACATCAAAATTTCGTACTTACATGCAATAGAGTATATCCAACCATTCACAAATGACAATAGAGAAGCTCCAAGAGAAGATAGACCAACAACCATACATCAAGATTCATCCATAAAAGCTCCAATTCATCCTCCAGAAAAAGTGCGAAATTCTCTAAAGAAGAGAGAGATCCAATCCAAAGCGATGATGAGAAATGAACTCATCTCACTCTTATTTATACACAACTTAGGAGTTCAAATTAGCTTCCTTGGCCTAAATAAGTCCAAAAAATAAAATAATGTGCTAATAATACAACTTTTGGTGACAAGCTCACCAAACTAGCTCATAAATGGAAAAATAAGCCTCTCAAGGGGTCAAATAATAATCTACGCATGTTGTAGGGCTCTCTAAGAGGCCTAATGAGGTCCATGGGTGCCACAATGAAGAATAAGACCCTCAAAAGCAGTGGATAAGGGGTTGGCACCTTGTAATAACCTGTGGTGCTCCAAATGACATGTGAAGGCACACAAGTGTCCTCATGGATCTCCAAACAAATCGAAGATCCCTGTGGTTCGCCTGCAAGCGCTAGGATGATAGTGTAGGTGATGCCACATCATCGTACAAGTCTTGGATCATCTGCTAAGTGTATGGTGTAGATCTGGGGCCAACTGGGCATGATAGATCAGGTACATCCTCCTTGTCCAATAATTGAACCACGAGCAATCTCTTAATGGCCGTGGGGATCTATGGAGTGCAATCTGTTGTTGTGGAGGCCCATGGCTCTCAACACTCACCCTACATGTGCCAATGTAGCCCTCTAGAGGATTAGGACCCCATATAGGGAAACCAAACCCAAATGGAAACCATCTACAATCTTGCATAAGATTTAATGCATCTGCTAGCCTTCCAGTACAACAAGTCATTAGAGAAATCGAGTAAATGAGCTTACCTACTTATGGCCCACATGTGGGGACTTCATAATGGCTTGCCCTTCCATAATGGGCTTCGGGGTGCGCCAAAGTCTCCTAAACTCCAAATGGGGTTAACCAAGTGCCCTATTAGGTGGTTTCCACCTCTAAAGGGGATAATATAGTCAAGGTACATTCGTTAAAGGTGGTGGCATTAAACAGATAGGTGAATGAAGTAGGGGATGAGAAGGGGCAGCGCTGGGTCACATGCTGGGGTACAAGGGTAGCTAATAAGAGGGAAGCCCACACTTGGGTTTTTGATGGTAGGAGGGAGCAATCGTGGTACATGAGATGCCCCGACCTTGGTTTTTCCACCCTTCTTTATATGCCTTTTTCCTTTTTATGATATTCCTCGATTGACTGCTCTGGGCTCAAGGGGTTAGGGCATGCTGTACAAGATATAGCAGTGAATTCCCCCCTTTTAAGGTGGGGCGGATCATCACCCACCAGGGGTTAGGACATTCATGGGTTCCTATATGATTAAGAAGGCTCATAGAACCTGTAGGAACCAGGGTGATGGCCATGATGATGGGGTAGAGCTCATGCATTGGCTTTTGCTCACGTGCTAAATGTTTTTGACCGGACCATCTTTTGCATGTTGTGGTAATTTTCTTGTTGAATGTGGCCATATATGCTTTTAAATTTTTTTCAGCTGCATCAACCTCTGGGCTTCATTCCAGGCCATGATCGAAGGTGTGGTAAGGGGAAGGGGCGAGCTAACCCTATGTGGGTCCCGATGGAGGGATGTGGTCCCAGGTGGGAAAAATGATGAACAGGGCAAATAATGGATGGAAAGAGGGTAATATAAGCGGATAGGGGACCGGGACCATTGAACCAAAATCAAGGTTTTCTGTGAAATACCATCCTTGGAATCAAATGATCAATAAAAGAGATCCCACAGGACTAGAATCCAAGGTTAATTCCTAAAAGGGTTTAGTGGACATAAGCGCAGACCTAGCCCATTCTTTCTACCGAATCACCCCATTAATCCATGCCCAGAAGTGTCCATGATAAGCAAACTACAATACTCAATTTCAAAATGATGAGGCATACCTTTAGATTTGAGAGGCCCACCTTCAAACATACAATCATGGTAGATGGGCGAGGAACCACATCGCTGGCTCAAGTGGCGAAGAAATGGCACAATGAGCTAGCTGGTGGCTACAAGGGGCTGCTGGTTGGTAGTTGAGGACCATATTGGAGAAATGTTTTCTCCTAGAAATATTACCCACAAAATGGTGGGTAACATCTGGCTTCAACTGGGACATGATCTCTCGAAGAAGTGGGCGAAGCTACTCGAACAGGAGGTCATGAGAACTCCAACAATCTCTTGGTTGTCGTAGACCTGTCAACTGCACATACAATAGATGGAAAAACACGGGGCAATATGCTTTCGCGACATCTCATGATCGTACATGCTAATATGTTAGGCCATAAAATCAACAAAAAAATAAAGATATGCAAATTTTAATCTAAGTGCAACTAATCTACCATGAGAGATATATCATATCACATTACTTCTAATTTAGAAATCAACATGCAATTCATCCTACTCTACCATGCAGTCTGCAGATGATACAATGTCAAGTGCTAAGTATAATCATAGACCCATTGCAACCAACATGTCAATTGATCAATACAAGAATGCATGCTTCCATGTTTATTTTTGCAATGGACTCGACAATATAAATGGGAAAAATGATGCGAGAAGTTATGGGGACGAGAGGTGGGAAAACAGGAGACCCATATTATATAGAAAGGAAACTTAGAAGAAAGGAAATACATCATCCGAGAAGATTGAATTTGGTCATCTAACCAGTGGATAGAAATGTCAATGATCAAGTACATGAATCTTTGATGAAGAGCTATCTCAGACCCATCACCCTCTATATAAGAAGGATTGAATGTCTCAAACACATTTAGGATGATGTTATTTTGGTCATTGGGAAAACAAGAAGTGGACTTGTCATTGTATTTGGGGAAAACCATGATTCTTGGTCCTTCATAGGGGAAAGAAACCCTTCATCAAGACTAGGGGAATTGTTAAAATTGGCAACTATGGCCAAACTCCATGTGGGTCATCTTATTTTTGGCAACTGATATTTTTCTTGGATTCCTCTCATTGAGAGGTGTAGGATTGATTTAAAGATCATCTGATTCCGATAAGTATTCATGGAGATATGAATTTATTTGTGTTATGGGACAATTCGTCAAGGTCGGCCAACAACCAAATTGCCCCAACTTGTGCTCAACGTTTTAGTATAAATAGAGGTGCCTTGAAGGTCATTTGAACACACACTTCTTGTGATCTCTTCCTCTCCACTTGTCTTGGGTTTTGGTGGGAGGAGAGATCCTAAGAAGGTAATGTTGCCTTAAAACGAAGTCATGGAGATGATGGCCTAAAACACAGTCATAGAGATGATGCCCTAAAACGCAGTCATGGAGGAGACTTCTATAGCGCAGCAAGGAGAAGTTCTAATTGCCCTAAACGCAGGTCTAGAAGAGACCCGAAGCAGCTGTCCTTAAAAGACCTAAACGTTGTCCCAGGAAAAGACAGCTAGTCACAGAGAATAGAAGGACTAATGCAGCCCTATAGATGCAGATGAATGGTGTATAAAGGAGGCCTCAACGTGCCCTAGCCGCAGCCAAGGATGAGGCCTAATTAGATGTGGAAGACAGGCCCTAACGCTGATGTATGAGGCTAAATTCACAGTTCAGTTTTTGCCCTAGTCAGTGTCCAAGTGTGCCCTAACCGCAGACCTTACTCCGTAGCAAAAGAAGGATTAGATGCTGCCTTACTTCCATTGTTGAAGAAGGCTCCTATATGCTGTATAGAGGAAGCCCAGTCATGCATTTAGCACTATTTTGGGACAACCGATTGCACAGGAAGGAGTGCAAGGTAAGAGCCCTAATCTAAGTTTTGGATGGACAGTTTGTGTTGGGCTAGTACAGAGAGCCCTTGGTCAATGGAGTGTCAAGTAAATAAATTACCATGCGTGGGAAACTATTTTCAGTATAAGGTTATGATTGTGTTGTGTGATAGTAACTCATGTGCTAATGACAGTAAAGCATAGCAGTAAAATCTTAGTGAACATATGACAGTGATATATTCAGTCTGATATATGGCATGTCAGATATATACATGCAGTAATGAATGGATAGAGATTCAACGATGATTGATCAGAGATCCTAGTGTTTAATAATGTTCTTACTACAATGGTATTTGGGTTTATGACTGTACGCCATATCTTGTGATGACAAGTGAAGGACGGTCTTGTAAAGGAGACAGCCTTCCCTTTGAGGACAATTGCAGACAAATCTGGACAGATTTTGTGACTGTTAGGAGACTGCACTCTAGACCTATTGAAGGAGTCTAGTTGCTCTGCTAGGCTATAAGCCATAACAAGCAGCTAAAATCGGTGAGTCCAATGGTTGATGGTTGCAGCATATTGGATGTCATGATGGATGCAGCATGATGGGTGCAACATTGGGTGTAGCTTAGTGATTGGCGCAGTACAGTGATGAAAACAGATCAGTGATTGGGTGTAGCACAGTGATGAAAGCAGATCAGTGATTGGGTGCAGCATACTAACAGGTGCAACATGATGATTGAGTGCAACACAGTGAGGAGCAGCATGGTGATGGAGTCACCTTGGATCAGTGGACACAATATGCCTTCTACTCAGCTCAGATCAGATACCTCATATGCTATCTCCTTAGAGAAGATCTCTGCTCTGATTTAGATAAGTCTATATGTTGACTTCTGATGTATATGTACTATCTCTCTCTGCTGAACTATTGAAGAACATATAAGAAGAATTGATCAAGGGTTTCCCCACATTGGGTTATCTGGCTAGCGCCACATCTTGTGTCCTCTTGTCTTGGCTTGTCTTCTGCAATTTATGTTTATGTTCTATCTGCATTTTACTATCATGCTATATGTGATTGCTAATCTGGAATTGATATTGAGCTAATATGGAAAATTGAAGTAAATTTGTTATCAGCATAAAACGTACATAAAATTAACATGGTATCAGAAGTGAGGCGAAGACAAAGCTCAAGCAAGAGTGAAAGAGCAATCATCGAAGATAGTTGGGAAAGGACAAAAGGATCAGTGGATTCCCCATCCCTTTTCAAATTCACCAAGGGTGAAATTGAAGCGGAGAATATTATCAGAATGGCACAACAGAAGCTTCTGATGGCCTACCTAAAGATCACTTCATTGGGAAGTCCGGATCTAAGGGTGGAAGGAAAGGCAAATGCCTTGTTTGTAATAAGTTTGGCCATTATGCTAAGGAGTGTCCGAGGTAGGGACACATCACTTGATGATGATAACAATCATTCTAGGGACATCTTCAATGATCGAAGGAATGATAGGTAATGCAGGTCATCAAGGAAATAACCGACTCTTCAAAGAAAGCAAGGAACTCCAGGTGTGAAGAATCAAATGTTGTTTCTGATAAGATAAGTAGCATTGTCTTATATTGGCCCTTTCCTCTAGGCTCTTTGGGAATCTGGCTTATTGTAATGCTTTAAGGCACTTCATCGGATAAAAGGGTGCACTCTCTAATTTGGTAGAGATGAAAACAATCATGGGATTATACTTGAAGTCAATGCCACCTATCCCGGAAAGGGTGTAGGGAATGTTACCCCTCAAGTGAATGAGGGTAACTCGATCCATTTATGAGAATCTTTTTATGTACCCAATCGCAAGAAGAACTTTGTGTCCATTTCGGCAATGGAAATCAAAGGTTTCAGGGTGGCATTCATCGTTGGAAAGGTACGTGTTTGAAAATGAAATTTTTCAAAGATGCCTTTACTCATGGGTTCAGGGTTGGCAATGTGAGTCAGATGGTGACAGGGATGCCTGAATTCAAAAGGAGCATGAAGGTACATGTCTGAGATGTACCAAAGGAAAATCTTACAAGGGGACCATTCCCCTGATGTAGCAGGTCCACAGGTTTGGAACAACCCAAGGGGTTTGAGATTCATGATCAGGAAACTCGTGTATGAAGGTGGAAGAAAGCCCTCTATGGCTTGAAGAAAAACACCTCGGGCTTAGTATGAGAGGATTGATAGTTGTCTGATGAAGCTAAATTCACTAGGAGTGAAGTCGATCCAAACCATTGCTTGAAGGTTGTGGATGATAGACCTCTCATACTGGCACCTTATGAGGACGACCTCTTTCTAACAGGTGCAGATCCTCTCATTTGCTAAAGTAAGAGGGAGTTGGATTTTGGATTTGGAATGGTAAATTGCAAGCCCGTGACTACCTTGATGGAGCTTAACTTTCAAAAATTACATGGTAGTGATGCCAGACCATATTTGGGAAACGCCTCTGAGTTTCACAAATTCATACTAGCATTGATGTTCTCGGTGAACTCTCGTTCGGATATATGTCTTGCAGTTAGCATGTTGAGCTCATATTTGGTTGAGCCTCACTGGGTTGGTACCAAGAATCACTTGAGATATCTTCAGGGCACAATCTCTCATGAATTGAGATACACTGCCGTAAATGTGAAGCTGCTTGATTACCCTGATGATGATTAGGCAAGTAGTGTGGAGGATCGCAAGAGCACTTATGGGTGCTGACTCTCTTTGAGTTCTGCTCAATATCCTGGATGAGCAGGAAGCAGAAGATGGTTGGTTTGAGCACCACTGAGACTGAATACATAGCTACGAGTATGATCTTGTGTGAAGCTGCCTGGTTGTGGAAGCTCTTCAGTAAGTTGTTTGTACACATGATGGATGCCATTGTGATCTTCTGTGTCAACCAAAGGGGATTTGATTGCTGAGGAATCCCGTATTCTATGATTGCTCTAGCACATAGACATCATATGCTACCTTATCTGGGACATGGTATATCGATGAGCGAGAAGGCTCCATCGCATTGAGACTGATGTACAAGTCAGAGACATTCTGTCGAAGCCCCATGGAAAGGTCAAATTTTTGACTTTCCCGAACGACTTGGAGTCGTTGAGAGACCCTCTTATGAGGGTCCTGCATGATGCATGCATTGAGCTCTGGGAGCTCTGGGGGGCTCGGGGTACTTCTTGGAGCAACAAGCGACCATAGGGTGACTCACCCTCCCCTAATGGTGTGCTGTGTACATGGTGAATGGTTTAGCCTTCCCCTGTGATACCCCGTGGCGACTTATGGACAGGATGAGTGGTTCTCTTGTCGAGGCATCCTACCCATGCAGTGTGGGACTCATGGGAAGTACCTCTCATCTGGTCAATGTTTTAAAACTCCGACTCCGACTCCGATTCGGCCAAGGGTCGACTTTGACTCCGACTCCGACTCGGTATCGACTCGGCCAGCTCGATTTCAATGACTCGGTCATTGTAAAAAGTACATTAAATATTTATTTTTTATAAAAACACATAATTTTAAAGATTTTCATTCATGTTTCCAAACACACAACATTAGA
>APFE030240970.1:232038-267220 GCA_000404065.3 Pinus taeda | reverse complement strand
AGCATTTGAGTGTGTTAAATAGGGTTTGGGAGGGGGAAATGGACCCCAAATAACATTTAACTAATTCATAAAACACATTGGAGTCCAAACCAATCAACAAACACTTCAAAATTTCATTAAAAAATGTCAAATCGTTGTTTTGATGGGGTTACGGGCCACTGGTTATGACTCGACCGAGTCAATACGGAAACGTCCGAGTTGGCCGAGTCAGCCATAACTTGGCCGAGTCATGGCTGACTCGGCCTACTGAACTGTTTCCTCCACAGAGTCACATTTTTGGGCAATGAAATGGATCAACTCGGCCGTTTCCGTTTCGAATCGGCCGAATTTTAAAACTATGCATCTGGTCAATGAGTAGGGAAATGGGGTTAGGGACCATAGTAGTACTATCGATGGATGCATCATTATATCTATCGTACTCCCTATGCTTGGATGACCTCCATTGATTTGGGATCAATGAAACTAATTTGGGATCAATATGAGTGGTTTGAGACACTCTCCTTTGATATTGATCTGGGATTAATGAAACTAACTTTAGGTCAGTAAGAGTGATATGACTCACTCTCTTGGAACTGATCTGGGATCAGTAAGAGTGGTATGGGCCACTCTCTTCATATGGAATTGACTTCGGGTCAGTAGAGAATGGTATGATACATTCTTGATCAATTCTTCTTCATGGTTTAGCAGCGTAGTGCAGGGCACTAATGGCAGAGATAGCACAGTCTGGCAGATGGATCAACAGATGGAGCTCCCTAGTTGAGAGGGAGTGTTAAAATTGGCAACTAGGGCCAAACTCCATGTGGATCATCTTATTTTTGGTAGCTGATATTTTTCTTGGATTCTCTCATTTAGAGGTGTAGGATTGATCTAAAGATCCTTCGATTCCGATAAGTATTCATGGAGATATGAATTTATTTGTGTTATTGGACAATTCGTCAAGGTCGGCTAGCAACCAAATTGCCTCCACTTGTGCTCAACGTTTTAGTATAAATAGAGGTGCCTTGAAGGTCATTTGAGCACACACTTCTTGTGATCTCTTCCTCTCCACTTGTCTTGGGTTTTGGTGGGAGGAGTGTTCCTAAGAAGACAATGCTGCCTAAAACGCAGTCACGGAGATGATGGCCTAAAACAGCAGTCACAGAGATGATGCCCTAAAACGCAGTCATGGAGGAGACTTCTATAGCGCAGCAAGGAGAAGTTCTATCTGCTCTAAACGTAGGTCTAGAAGACACCCTAGGCAGCTGTCCTTAAAAGCTCTAAACACTGTCCTAGGAAAAGACACCTAGCCACAGAGAATAGAAGGACTAATGCAACCCTATAGACGCAAATGAATGGTGTATAAAGGAGGCCTCAACGTGCCCTAGCTGCAGCCAAGGATGAAGCCTAATTAGACGTGGAAGACGGGCCCTAAACGCTGATGTATGAGGCTAAATCCACAGTTCAGTTTGTGCCCTAGTCACTGTTCAGGTGTGCCCTAATTGCAGGCCTTACTTCGCAGCAAAAGAAGGATTAGATGTTGCCTTACATCCACTGTTGAAGAAGGCTCCTATACACTGTATAGATGATGCCCAGTCATGTGTTTAGCACTGTTTTGGGACAACGGATTGCACAGGGATGAGTGCAAGGTAAGAGCCCTAATCTAAGTTCTGGATGGACTGTTTGTGTTGGGCTAGTACAGAGAGCCCTTGGTCAATGGAGTGTCAAGTAAAGAAATTACCATGTGTGGGAAACTATCTTCAGTATAAGATTATGACTGTGTTGTGTGATACTAACTCATGTGCTAATGATAGTAAAGCATAGCAATAAAATCTTGTGAACATATGACAGTGATATATTCAGTCTGATGTATGGCATGTCAGATATATACATGTAGTAATGAATGGACAGAGATTCAGTGATGATTGATCAGAGATCCTAGCATTTAATAATGTTCTTACTACCATGGTATTTGGGTTTATGACTGTATGCCATATCTTGTGATGACAAGTGAAGGACGATCTTGTAAAGGAGACAACCTTCCCTTCGAGGACAATTGTAGATAAATCTGGTCAGATTTTGTGACTGTTAGGAGATTTCACTCTGGACCTGTTCAAGGAGTCTAGCTGCTCTGCTAGGCTATAACCCATAGCAAGTAGCTAAGACTGGTGAGTGCAATGGCTGATGGTTGTAGCATATTGGATGTCATGATGGATGCAGCATTGGGTGCAACTCAGTGATTGGTGCAGTACAGTAATGAAAGCAGATCAGTGATTGGGTGCAGCGCAGTGATGAAAGCAGGTCAGTGATTGGGTGCAACATAGTGACAGGTGCAACATGATGATTGAGTGCATCACAATGAGGAGCAGCATGGTGATGGAACCTTGGACCAGTGGACACAGTATGCCTTCTACTTACAACTACCTCATATGCTATCTTCTTAGAGAAGATCTCTGCTCTGATTTAGATAAGTCAGTATGTTGACTTCTGATGTATATGTACTATCTCTCTCTTTGTTGAACTATTGAAGAACATATAAGAAGAATTGATCAAGGGTTTCCCCACATTGGGGTTTGAACCTGGCTAGCGCCACATCTTGTGTCCTCTTGTCTTAGCTTGTTTTCTGTGATTTATGTTTATGTTCTATCTGCATTTTACTATCATGCTAAATGTGATTGCTAATTTGGAGTTGATATTGAGCTAATTTGGAAAATTGAAGTAAATTTGTTATCAATATAGAACATACCTAAAATTAACAGTATTGAAGATCATCACAAACATCTATTTCTAGGGTAGGGGCATAAGAAGGGGAGGAATGCTCAAACATGAAGAAAAACCCTTTATGAGTGGCATGGCCTAAGGAAGCATCTCCCTCAATTTCTTCTATCTAAGAGTCATCTGAATTTCCCACAATTTTGGAAGGCTCTTTTTTGATTGAATCATCTTAGAACATAAAGAGGAGACCTTTCCAATTACTAGGAAGGGCTTCATAAGGGCCAACGTTGTTATTTAGAGGGGGAGGAGCATTTTCTTCTTCCCTGAGCTCATTCTTATGGACTTTAGAAACCATGGGGTTTTCATTTCTATAATCATACCCAATTCTGCATTCGAAAGCCCAAAAGTCACTCGTAGATTCTTTGTTTATTCGATTATCATGATTTCCTCAAAATCCTCCAATTCTTCACTATATATTTCGTGTTAGTTAGGATTCCATTCATTCTCTTCTTTGGATATGGAGGACTTTTCCTCCTTCATTCATTCCCGAAGAATGATCTCCAAGGTATTTACTACATGATTTTGATAAAATGTCTCAAGAAGAAGGTCATAGATAGGACTTTCTTTATATTCACTCTTCGTGTTATAGAGTCTTTCCGATTGCTCACAATAGTGGGAGAAAATCTCTTGGGAGTTATATGTGGCCATCAGCTTCCTGGAAGACTTTTCATATTCCATCATCCATTTTGCAATGTCTGAGGGCTCTCGGGGTTGAGATCTTCCTCATTGTCGTTAGAGGATATGCTTTCCAATTCATGAGTCTCTCCCTTGGCATTATTATTAAAGTACGCGTCATAAGAGGCCCTTCATCAAACATAAAACCATATTGGATAATTTTCTCCTCTTGAAGGGCCATATCTAACATTTGGGATATGTTTTCATGAGATTGGAAACTTAGCCCTTCATGCAAAAAGAATTGCGTAGTCAACATTGCAACAAAAGGAATGATTTTAAGTTTACATGATTCGAGCCAATTAGTACATGGGGCAATGGTTAGGACAAACAATTCCATTTGGTCACAAGGTTGAGTTATATTTTGCTTTGAAAGGTACCTTATGAACCTTACCATGTCGTTGGCTGTGGAATGTGGATCCCCATCGACAATTGGCAAATTCTTTGTGGATTTTGATGAAGGGTATCTTGGGGTCCTTGTCATATCTATGGTGGGAAAATATGTGGTCAACATGTTGCTAGGTCCTTAATGACATGTGAAGTTGCTAGAGTGAATGAAATTGCCTTAACAAATGCTTTCTTCACCCTACAAGCATTGACTTTTAAGTTCAATGAAGAACTGGGGCTTTGTTCTTCCAATGGAGTCGCCAATAAATGATATGTCAATATGTTGAATGGGGAGCAAAACACACGTTTCGTGTCCCTGACAATGACGCCAAAATGTTATTGCTCAAACTAGCATGGGACCTAAGGGGTATCCCTAAAGGGAAAATGCTAGGCCAAGGGCAATAAATGGAAACTTAGCCCATTGTCACATCAGCTAAGGCTCCCTTTTATTTACGGACTTTCACCGATGGGAGGAGACCTGGTATGTGTGGA
This sequence comes from Pinus taeda, assembly GCA_000404065.3. Classification (NCBI taxonomy): domain Eukaryota; kingdom Viridiplantae; phylum Streptophyta; class Pinopsida; order Pinales; family Pinaceae; genus Pinus; species Pinus taeda. The sequence continues at coordinate 262,918 of APFE030240970.1, read as the reverse complement.
GTCACTAATGAAGGATAAGTCAATGGATATGAGTGACTCGAATAATCCTTTCCCAAAATTTGAAGGATAAAGATTGATTGCTTTGTAATCAAGGTAATAGGTAGTCTAGGGAAAGGAGGAGAGAATTTGAGGGTTAGGTTTATGGGATAAGACTTGTGAAGGAGTTTCCCAATCCCTAAAATCCATGTTAGAATTGGTATCCTAGATGGTTCTTGAAGAATGGTCTTTCAAAGGAGCGAGACCACATAGGACGAAGTGGACCCAGCCTAGGGTATGGGGAAAGAATGTAGCAACTGATGATATTCTTACCCTAGACAAGGTGTAGAGAGGGTCAAAGAAAATATAATTACTCAAAGATGTTTGTTTGACCTTGGGAAGTGCTCGCCTTGGGGATGGCAAGGCAAGTTTTGGTCCCGGAGCTAGGGCTTGAAGTTTGTCCCAATTCCACTGTCAAAAGTCTTCAAATTTGGAGGGCTAGAGGAAAAGCCAACACAGGAGACCTTAGGAGATCGATATTTTTTAATGGCTAGCTTGTCGGAAAATTGATGCCCTAGGCACCCAATTGTGGCTAGACTTGGGAGAAGGTGAAAGAATAAGAGTTTTGGTGACCACCCTTGGTAGATCAGTGCCTTAATCCTTTGGAGAATGGAGTCTATGTTGATTTTGTGTAAGATTTCTTGGTTCCCAGTCAAAGAGGCCTCAAAATTACTTCACAAACCCTCTAGGTCAAGTGAAAGCAATCTTGCAACTTTGATACTTCAAATGCACAAGAGGAATGGCTTACCAAGAGGCCTAATGAGCTCCATGGGTGCCACAATGAAGAATAGGACCCTCAAAATTAGTGGACAAGGGGTTGGACCCTTGTAATAACCTGTGGTGCTCCAAATGACATGTGGGGGCACATAAGTGTCCTCATCGGTCACCAAACAAATCGAAGATGCTAGTGTGTCACCTGCAAGGGCTAAGATGATAGTGTAGGTGATGCCACATCATCGTACAAGTCTTGGATTATCTGCTAAGTGTATGGTGTAGATCCGGGGCCAACTGGGCATGATAGATCAGGTACATCTCACTCCTATTTATACACAACTTAGGAGTTTGGATTAGCCTCCTTGGCCTACATAAGCCCCAAAAATAAAAGAATGTTCTAATAATACAACTTTTGGTGACAAGCCCACCAAACTAGCTCATAAATGAAAAAGTAAGCCTCTCAAGAGGTCAAATAATAATCTATGCATGTCGTAGGGCCCTCTAAGAGGCCTAATGAGGTGCATGGGTGCCACAATGAAGAATAGGACCCTCAGAAGTAGTGGACAAGGGGTTGGACCCTTGTAATAACCTGTGGTGCTCCAAATGACATGTGGGGGCACACAAATGTTCTCATGGGTCACCAAACAAATCGAAGATGCCAGTGTGTCGCCTGCAAGGGCGAGGATGATAGTGTAGGTGATGCCACATCATCGTACAAGCCTGGATCATCTGCCAAGTGTATGGTGTAGATATGGGGCCAACTGGGCATGATAGGTCAGGTGCATCATCCTTGTCCAATAAGTGAACCACGAGCAATCTCTGAATGGCTGTGGGGATCCATGGAGTGCAATCTATTGCTGTGGAGGCCCATGGCTTTCAATGGTCACCCGACATTTTCCAATGTAGCCCTCTAGAGGATTAGGACCCCATATAAGGAGACCAAACCCAAATGGAAACCATTTGCAATCCTGCATAAGATCCAATGCCTCCCCTAGCCTTCCAGTACAACAAGTCATTAGAGAAATCGAGTAAACGAGCTTTCCTAATTATGGACCACATGTGGGGACTTCATAATGGCCTGCCCTTCCATAATGGGCTTCGGGGTGTGCTAATGTCTCCTAAACTCCAAATGGGGTTAACCAAGTGCCCTATTAGGTGGTTTCTACCTCCAAAGGGGATAATATAGTCAAGGTACATCCGTCAAAGGTGGTGGCATGTGACAGATAGGTGAATGAAGTAAGGGATGAGGAGGGGCAACCCTGGGTCACATGTTGAGGTACAAGGGTAGCTAATAAGAGGGAAGCCCACACTTGGGTTTCTGATGTGTAGGAGGGAGCAACCGTGGTACATGAGGTGCCCCGACCTTGGTTTTTCCACCCTTCTTTATATGCCTTTTTCCTTTTTATGATTTTCCTTGATTGACCGCTTGGGGCTTAAGGGGTTAGAGCATGATGTATAAGATATAGCAGTGGATTCCCCCCTTTTAAGGTGGGGCGGTTTATCACCCACCAGAGGTTGGGACAATCATGGGTTCCTATATGATTAAGAGGCTCATAGAACCTGTAGGAACTAGGGTGATGGCCATGATGATGGGGTAGAGCTCATGTATTGGCTCTTTTCCATGTGCTAAATGTTTTGTCCCGACCATCTTTTGTATTTTGTGGTACTTTTCTTGTTGAATGTGGCCATATATTCTTTTAAATTTTTTTTCAGCTGCATCAACCTTCGGGCTTCATTCCAGGCCATGACCCAAGGTGTTGGTAAGGGGAAGGGTTGAGCTAACCGTATGTGGGCCCAATGGAGGGATGTGGTCCCAGGGGGTAAAAATGATGGACGGGGCAATAATGGATGGAAAGAGGGTAATATAAGCGGGTAAGGGAGCGGGACCACTCATCAAAAATCAAGGTTTCCCGTCAAATGCCATCCTTGGAACCAAATGATTAATAGAAGTGTTCCCAGGAGACTAGAATCCAAGGTTAATTCCTAAAAGGGGTCTAGGGGACAGAAGCACAAACCTAGCCTATTCTTTTTGCCGAATCCCCCCATTAATCCATGCCTAGAAGTGTCCATGATAAGCAAAGTACAATACTCAATTTCAAAATGACAAGGCATACCTTTAGATTTGAGAGGCCCACCTTCAAACATACGATCATGGCAGATGGGCGAGGGACCACATGGCTGGCTCAGGTGGTGAAGGAATGGCACAATGAGCTAGCTGATGGTTGCAAGGGGTTGCTGGCGGCCGGTTGAGGACCATCTTGGAGAATTTTTTTTCCTAGGGATATTACCCACAAAATGGTGGGTAACACCACCTTCCCTCTTTGGGATCTAGACATCAACACATAGGCTGGCCATATGTCCTCCCATGCGTGCACCATTAGATGCTTCATCTCTCCCTAATAAACTAAATTAGATATATCCATTTGTCCAAACATGTTTTCCGAGTGTTCATTCTTCTAATGGAGAGATTTACCTGTACAAACACAACCCTATCTAATAAAATTTTTCAAATATACATATAAGTAAACGCAAACCTTCGAGGTCCTCATTCATCCGAGTGCTGCTTATATTATTATCAAGTAGGAAGCTTTTTTCTTTCACTTCTTCAGCAACACCAAATACAACTTGAGTACTTTGCAAATCTATTTTGTAGTATTTGTATTCATTCTCCAATTTCTTGTTCAAGGTATCCATGATGACTATCGTAATATGCCCTCCCTCTTAACTTGGGAGATGCACTCTTTTCTTCTAACCATGCTCCCTCTTAACTTAGGGAGATCAACAATTTTCTTCTTTTATAACATCGGAGAAGCTTCAACCTTTCACGACTTCATCGAGGTTATCTTGATCATTATCATCCTTATAGCTTCCTTCATCATGCTTATCATTATTATCATCTTCAACATCTTGAAGATTATGTACCAGGATTTTTTTTATAGCAAGTACAACCAAATAATATATATATATATATATATATATATAATATATATATATATATATAAGCATGAAGTTAATCATATCATATCATTACAATGGAAGCATCAAAACATTCAGATTTTAGACATCAAATACCTAAACATAGTTCGGTTCATAATTGATAAGAGACACATCTATTTACCTACTAGACTTCAACTCCTTGTTAGAGCTTTTTGTCATGAATGTCAAACTTTCTAAGTCTATCCATTTGAAAATGAATCTGTATTCTGCTGGTTTATTTCTTCTACTTGTTTAAATTCGAACAAGTGATGTAATATATTTAAATATTGAAATAAACACAACACAGTCACAATATCTACAGATCATCAACTGAAAGAAAACAAGCACACAAGTGACATTGTTATTTTTGGATCAATGTCCTCGAAAAAACCCAATGCGGGAAACCTGTGCAACTATTCTGAGGGTTTTATTATTATGCAATCTTTCTGAGTACATCTGGGTGTCTAACCGGCTCACCCGACAGAGAAAAATACACAACAACAATACCTCTATATTCGGAAACAGGTATTCAGAAAACCTGTCCCACGAAACCCTCTTCGGCACACTGAAGCTCAGCGCTGACCCTTCTGGCCACTGCATCAGCTTCCTACTGACTTGTGTCAGCCCCAGGACGCTCTGTGTCAGCCCTTTGAGGCACTGCGCAACCTCTTGGATCCTCTGCGTCACTTCCTCTGCCCTCTGCATGGATGACATAGTCCCTCTGGGCTCTACGTCACTCCCTCTTTCCTCTACGTGGATGACGCAGTCTCTCTGGGCTCTACGTTGCCTCTGCTGGGCTCTGCGTAGCTTGGATAGGCTGTTGGTCTCGCTCTTCCTGCTTCTGTGCTGGTCTCCCAGTACTGTCGCTGCCTCTCTGCTTCGTACTCACTGCCCCTCGCTGCTGATCACTGATTCAACTTTGCTTAGCAACCCCGCTCTAGCTCTAGCAAAATGAATGACTGATCGCTCTGGTGTGTTCTCCAACTGACGCTCAAACCTCTTCTTATACTTTTCTCGTTGGTCCATCAACGACCGAGATTAAATCTATAATCAACGGCTAAGATTAGATTTGGCTTGATGCATGACTTTTGGAACCTTCTAACCCAGTTTTATATTAATACCCATTAATATTCTATTTTTCCTAAGTTTAGACTTAAGAACTCCTTCAAAAATATTAATTATTTTAATATCTCTCAAACTGGGTACAATCTGTCCAAACCATTTTTGGGTCTTGGAGATCTCATGTGCTTTAGCCTCTCCACCAATTTTTATGGCTAGAGCACATCCAATGCTACCCCAAATCAACAATTAACCCTAGATTACAAAGGCTTAGATGTCAGTAATTCAATCAAATAACAATTCTACTATACATCTAAGGTTTCAACAATACTATTTATGACACTCTACTAGGGTTTGTTCCAAACCTTGGACTTGATCATAAAGGCTAAATCATATCATCATGTCCTAGAATATTAATTTCTACTAGGGTTTTGTTACAAACCCTAGATTTCACAAACTAGAACATGAACATTAATAATTAGGTTAGCATACTTGCATATACATATCTAGGATGCATTAGTATTGACTACTCATACGTACTCGGTAAACTTACAAACACCAGTACATCAAGGTTAGATATATAACAATTGCAATCAGGTTAGGGATTCGATTATGCGGAAGAATACGTACCTAGGGTTTCATTCCTAGGATCTCATTTTTATCTATTGCAAGGGTTTTGCTCATAAACCCTAATTTTACCAAACCCTAAGGATCTAGGGTTTCAATACATAACATAGACATTAACAACAAACCCTAAAGAACTAGGGTTTCCATCATATCAATACCAAAATCCTAAACATGAAAGGAATAGGTTTTCTAGAATTCATTAACAACCCTAAGTAGACTAGGGTTTCATAATCAATATTGACACACCCTTAGGGTTTTACAATGAACCTTTTAGGGTTCCACAAGAATGATCAAATGATAATATAATGAGAGTAGATTCGATCTAATGATTAATCACTTAAACAAGAATCCTCATGATTCAAAAACGTAGTCAGGAAAGAGTTAGTAATGTAGAACAAACCTTTAAAATGACCGTACCTTTTAATATGAAGAAAAATTATTATAAATCATACCCTTGAGTTACTCCTTTACAAACCTTGTAGGGTTACCCTTTTGAATGACTCCCTTTTGAAGTAATAACACTTTCTTTTTGTTCCTCCAGTAATTTCTTGACAAGTATCATAAAGTACAAGACTATGATCTATTAAATGAATTCCTAGGATTTTGAGTAAAACCTAGACATCATTTAATTCCAAAAGTCTGCCATATCTTAGACATAAAAGAGTTAGGATTTCTAAGAGGGAGTAAGTGAATGAACTATCTAGGGTTTACATTCCCTAGATATATTGAGAACTTGCCAACCTAACTAATTCTTAAAACATTTCTTGCTAAAATCTTAACAAGTGAATATGCTATATGTACCACCAGATTATATACCTTTGTCTTCTAATTGCTCTTCTTGCAAACTGAGGACATATTGTTATAAAGAATGAAAACAATACTTACTTGAATTTTGATGAGGTCTTCAAGATGCTTTCACTGTGATGGACTGCACCTATGACGATTATTCTTCTTCAAAATGTCAAACAGGGATGCTCTTTTTCACAAAACTGCTCTTCTCAACTTCGGGATATGACAAAGAAGCAAGCACTGTAGTTGACCCAAAGCAGAGATTTTTGTTTATCCTTGTAGAAGATTCTTTGTTGATAGAATATGATTGGCTTCTTTGCTACTGTGGGGGCTCAGTTCTTATTTATATAGATGCCTAGATCATTATGAATACAGACCACAGAAAATAACTACTTCCTTAGCTGGCAAAACAAAACTTGAATCAAGTCTTCTGAGAATTGGGTTTAAGTAGTCTTTTCGCTCGCTTCAAGGACTGTCTCTACTCCTTCTTAACTTAGAAATTTCGGTCACTTGTTTATGCACAGAACTCCAATTTTTTGGGATGACATTTTCGGATCTTTCTAATCATACAGATCTTCACTTTTCTCTACAGTGATCTCGGCTACTATATCTGTCTAGAATTCAGACTTTACATATGTGACTGTAACAGATCAAAGTTCGGTCTTGGTCTTTTTGTGACTGTAGCTTCAAGTCGATCCTTTTGACTATGCTTACATTGCCTCCAGTCAACTTGGCACTAGGTCCTTTACTTGCTAGCTGTCTAGCCCTTAAATGCCTCTTTATTTCTTGATGTGACTATCCACAAAAATGCATAGACTTCTGAAGATTTCAGATTCCTGAGGTGACACAGTATTCTTAATTTGAAAGGTGATTTCAGACCTTAATATTTATGCTCAGGACTTCGCTTCTTTTACTAAAGGATTCGACATTGAATGGGCTATTAATCTAGCCTCTCAGTCCTTTTAAGAACAGTACTTCTATACTCTTCAAATTACTTCACTTGTCTTGCTTATGTCTGTGGCCTAATCACAGGGTTATTTGTTTTGTAGTTATGCCCAGAATGTCAACTTCTTTACCCAGACTTTTCCTTCTAGTAACTCAGTCCAAGGAAATAGCCCTCTACTACAGTTGTGACCTTCTAACTGCCCTTATGCCAACTAACCTCGCTCTGATACCATGTTGAGAAATCTAGGGCAATGAGATAAGACCTTTTATTATATTGATTTCTCTTTAACTTTTGATAAATGCTTGTGATTTATTAATTAAGTTCTTCTTCTTCTTCTTTAGTTATTATTCTTTGTTCATCAAACAGCTACCAAAACCATAAAAACAAGGAGACGTCAAATGTAGACACTCAGCCAGGGCAAAACCCCTATGGACGGGAAAACCCAGTGCAAACTCTTCCTTCAGTAGATTCATATCAATTTTGAGACAACCTGGATTGAAGACCTAGACACATGATCTCTGTTACTCCATCAAATCAACCTTCCATAATCAAGTCATCATTCTTTCTGCAATCTTCAATTTTCTGTATATTTTCGGTCTCTGTAATACATCAGATAAACTCTCTTCCTGTAGAATTTTGGTCCCCTCACTTTTCTGTCCTGCAATAGAGTCTTTTTGTCCTGTAATAGAGGACTTTATGTCCCTCACACTTCTTTCTATTTCAGAAATCGCACATCCAAGTGTTCCAATAGGTCGAGTTCACCTTGTCAACTGATTTTGAGGCCGACTTGTTCACCTTTTGTCAATCATTTAGAGGCCGAATTGAAGGATAGGTGGCTGTCATTGTATGAGAAGGCGCTGATTCGATGGAGGAGATCCTTTGACGCAAAACAATTTTCTTTCTTTTGACATTGACTCAATAAGAAAAATCCTAAAGCACATATTGTGTGCTATGACCTATGAACCATTGACCCAAGCATGAAGTCCATGCTGTAATAAGTCAATTTAATAATAATAAAAATTTCTTTTAACAAATATACTACACCATGACTCAAGCACAATTATGAAGACCAATATTAGTTACATTCTTCAACAGAAAATACTTGGAGCACTCTAGTTTGTAAGTTAAGATGCTTTTTAGTGACAATGGACTTGATATAGAAACATCAATCTCAGGTTCATAATTTGGAGTTCAATTGTCCTCTCACAGATATAATGGGCTTCAAGCAGAATTCCATATGCTTATTTTCATTCATTTCAATCCTTGTTTTGCAGATTGCAATTGAAGGATGTGCCCATGGGGATCTTGACAACATTTATGCAACATTGCAGCACTTGGAAGAGTTGGAAAATATAAAGATCGATCTTCTAATCTGTTGTGGTGACTTCCAGGTTATATTATAGTTTATCTGTATAACTTACTAAAATTCAGCTAGGCACTTCCAATTACAAAGTATCCGATTTCATATTTTTAGGTCATAATCTCCACTGGCTGATATTTTAAAATCTTTGGACATGACCCAACTACAATCTTTTTGTTGGTTATCAAATATCGTGTGTCAACAGTTTGAGGTCGTTGGTTTCTTGAATTCAGTGTGCATGCTATTTTATCACATCATTTAAATGTTATACCGTTTGCTAGGGTGTGTGTATTATTTTATCAATTTTTTGGTTGTACATTGCATTTTCCCCCAAATATGACATTAAGCAAGAAAAAAAAGAAAGAAGACATAGTATCACTGCAACTTACTAAAAGTGTTCAGCGTGTCTATGAAATGCATCATATACAATATTTAAAGGGAGTAACCAAGACATGTCCAAGCTGCATAAAGGAAGAAAGTATTAGTGTGGAACAGAATCCTGTCATGGGGTTATGCCAATATAGTAAGACAAATATAGGATTATAATAAACTCTGTAGCAATGTAGTATAAAGTATAATAGTATAAAGTTATCAATATGGAGATGTTCTTAGGAAAATGGTTGTTATATTATGTTACTTATTCTCATCAATTACCATAAAATTTGCACAGTTTGCCTAAGAGTGTCATCTGAAGAAGAGTTTGGGGCCATGGAACATCCGATGCAATCGTATGCAGGAGTATGATACTTATCAGAAGAATAAGTCTCCCCTAACACGGGTTGAGCTCCTATCTAAATATGGCGCAAAGAAGCAAGTCATCTGTCTTCGCAATGTTTGCATAGAACTCCTAATATTTGCAATGCTATATTCCTAGAATGCTATCGAGGAGCTCTTCAAATTTGTTTATGTTGTTCATTAGTTTATACTAGAACTTAAGAGATAGTGTTTGTTAGTCATATGTGTATTTCCCATATCCTTTAACCAATGTTAGAAGTGGATGGCTGAAAGCAGGTAGTAAACAACGGTGTAAATAACCTATGCTTATTTCATAGAAAGGATCAGGTATGAGTGAAAAACCCCATCATAAATAGGGCCAGGTATAATTAATCCTATCTGTGTTGGAGAAGGTTCTGTAGACCTGCCTAATTACTGGAACAAATGATAATATCTAGGTTGAATCTTATAGTAGACTGTATATCAAAAGATAAATTGTTTCTCAATCTTGAAAGAACAAAGGCTGTAGATGTATTTCTCTTTAGGTATATGACTCTCTACCTCATTCCACAACTAGTGAGAACCAAATTTGATTTGTTTTATAAGATATTGCAAGCCATTGGACTGAAGCTTTCGAGAGTACCATAGGAGAATGATGTTTGTGTCCTAGATGTGGAGGAAGTGCTCAGGATAGAAAGGCAATTAAGGTCTGAGGATTTTAGTGAGTTCAATCCATTTAGTACTTAACTCTTGATAAATGTGCCCCCCCAAATAGCTTCTTTGTTCTTGTTCTTGATAGATAAGATAAGATAACTTTATTAATGTTCAACAAATGATTAGGCAAATGCCAATGACTGAGAATTGCAAGTAGGTGGAACATCTAGCCAGGATTTAAAAGACAGCCTATTCATGGAAATACATGTTGCTTGGAGAAGAGAGGATAGCTGAGAATTTGGCCTCAATGACGAGAATGTTGGTCTTCCCCCAACCTCTCTCTGCAGTATGATGCCAAGTAAAGTTATTTTACTTATTTGAAGTTGTATTTGCTGTGCAACAAATCAAATGAACATATGATGTCAACTTGAGAACTGTTTTTGAAAGACAAATTCCTGCATCAAACTTAACTTGGTCAATATATATATATATATATATATATATATATAGTGTTTTTGTTGGTTTTACCTGTTGCTCTGAAGTCTTCTCTTGTAGCAGCATACTCAGTTGCAGCATGTTCAGCATTTTCGGTATTGATTTTCTAGTGCATTCAAGACTAGCATAGTTTTTCAAAATTGATAACTACTTCTAATGATACAATCAACCTTCTTATAGCATTCCAATCATTAAGCAGTTATGCTTGAAAAACTTCAACCATTCACATTTATCAATAGAGCAATAGAGACCACAATGATCAGTTGATGAGACAAGGGACACCAGAAATTAGGCTCACAGCCAGGGCAAAACCCACAAGGGGAAAACCCAACCAATCTTTCCTTATGAGAGAGAGAATTCAGTTCATCAATAGTACATCAGAATATTCCAACAAGAATCCGAAAGTCTGATCTCAAAATATCCAAGTCAAAACCAGTCAACGAAGAGAGAGAAAAGGTCAGTTCTGGTCAAAGTCTGACTTGCAACAGTAGGGCTGAATTTTGGCATGTGGAGGTTCTGAACAGGAGGCCAAAATTCGGTCAAAGCCTCAGTCAAACAGTCCTCTGAAATCCTTGGTCAAAGCCTCAGTCAAGCCTATGGTCAACCCAAGTCAACAAGTCCGGAAACAGAAATAAAGATGTGGTCAATCAAGCTCAACAGATCCCTGGAATATTCAGCCTCCAAGACAGTCAAAGAGCTTGGTCAAAACAGAAATAATTTCTCCAAGTCAACGCTGGTCAAACAGAAGAATATATGCTGGTAAATGCAGAACAGAAACCTCCTTTGACTCCCTTGCACACGCGGATATCTCTTGCTATTTCAGATCGATGTGATGTGTCCAAGTGAGCTCCAATGAGGTCTTATTTATATGTGATTTTGGAGTTGTCTTTTCACACCTATGGGGCCAACTTGGTCAAGCATCAAAATTTGAAGTTTCTCCATCAATTCACCAGTGAAAATACCAACCATAGCTACCATATTTTTCAACACTCCCTCTTAGCTAGGGAGGTACTTTTCATTCTCTCTCAAGATCAGTCTCCCCGACCAATCCATAGGTCTCATAGCCAGAGCTTGAGGGATAGATCACAAGTACAAGTTTCTCTCTCTCTATCAAGATCAATCTCCCCGACCAATCCATAGGTCTCATAGCCACAGCCTAAGGGAGGGATCACAAGTCTCATCATAAGGAAATATAGCATCAAACATGTCCCATCAATCATTATCGTTCATGAGGTCATACTCATATCATATATGCACAGGGTCCATCTCCCTGACCAATCCATAAGTCTCACAACCACAACCTAAGGGAAAAATCTCTTTCTCAACCCCCGACTATATAGTCTCATGATCCACGACCTAAGAGAGAGAACTCAAGATCAATCTCTCCGACCAATCTATAGGTCTCACAACAACTTCCCAAGGGAGAGCTCACAAACTCAGTGTCCCCAACCAAACTGGTCTCACAATCATCATGACCTAAGGGATCACTCTACACCTCAGAACCAAGCTCCCCAACCAGACTCACTGGCTTCACAGTAAATTGACCTAAGGGAGTGACAATCACCCCAACCATTCCATAGGTCTCACAGCCGTAGCCTAAGGAAGATTGTCAATCATATGATGCTGTATAATCAATGCTCCCTCTCTCTTAGAGAGGGGTTCTCAACAACTCCAAGTTGTTCTTTGAAATAAACAAACTTTATTCGGGACAACGACTTTGTCAACACACCAACAACTTGCTCATTAGTAGGGACATACTCGAGCCTCACAACTTTAATTATCACAATGTATAATGGTCGATTCCAACACTTGATCAAACAAACCAACAAACAACTTTTGAAACCACACAACTTCACAACAGGCTAAACTTGTAGCTATATATTCAGCTTTAGCCATACTCAGAGCAACAAAATTTTGCTTTCTACTAGACCATAAAATCATAGTGGAGCCCAAGCTAAAACAATATTTAGAGGTGCTCTTCCTATCATTAGAGCTTCCAGCCCAATCAACATCAGCGAAACCATACCACTTCCATTCTCCATTAGAAGCATATCTCAGACCATATTCAATGGTGCCACGCAAATATCTCAATATATGCTTCGTTACAACCCAATGCACATGTTGAGGCTCAACCAAGAATTGACTCAATGTGTTCACAGTGTAACATATATTAGGCCTGGTGTTCACAAGATCATCCAACGAGCCAATCAATTTGCGATACATAGAGGGATCAATCAAATTAGAGTCATAGTCATGTATCTTCTTCAAATTCATCACAATCGGAGTGTCCATGGACTTGCAGTCCGTCATGCCAAATCTTTGAAAGATCTTTATCGTGTACTTGCCTTGGCCAACAAAGATTCCATTAGAATTTTTCCAAATTTCCAATCCCAAATAGTAATGCATAAGACCAAGATCCTTAATTTCAAATTCAGAAACCAACTCCCTCTTACACTGATCAATTAGAACTTCAGCCCCTGTCAGAACATATCATGTACATATAGTAGCAACATCAATGGCTCGCCTTTAACAACTTTAAAGTACATGTTCGGATTAGCATTGCTTTTCTTGAAACCAAGACTCAACAGATAGCCATAATATGGGAGTACCATGGACGAGGATCCCACTTACCCATACAGGGCTTTCTTCAAATTGCAAACATATGTTTCTCTATCATGGACCTCAAAACCTTGAGGTTTCTCAATATAGACTTCCTTTTCAATGACTCCATTTAGAAAAGCAGTTTTGACATCCATTGATGCAATTTCCAACCAACAATAGAAGCAAGAGAAATGCCAAATCTAATAGAAGCATACGTGGCAATGAGCGCAGACGTGTCTTCATAATCCTCTCCCTCTTTTTGGGAGAATCCTTGGAGGCATCTCATCACTCATCCATTCATCTTCTATTGGTTCGATTACTTAAGTTGTCGTTCCAAGCTCACACGTGCGAAGAGGGGAGAGAGAGAGAGAATCTATTGTCCGTGTTGACTTTCTATTTTGGGCTTTTGACCAGCGTTGACTTTTGGTGTTTGGACTTGGTTTGACCTTCTTTGACTTGGGTTTTTGGATCTGATTGGAAGGTTGAGTTGACTGTTTCTTTGACCAAGATTTTCCATAGCATCTTTGACCATCATTGGCTGCATTTCTAAGATGGGGCTTTTGTAGGTCAAAGTTTGACTTTGACCAGATTTTTATGAGCATTTTTTTGGGACTGTTTTGACCGATTTTGACTGAAGGAAGGAGGCCAAGTTCTTTGCTGCCTTGACCAAATTTTTTTGGGCACTTTGACCATTGACTATTGACTGGTTAGGGTAAAGTTGACTGCTGTTGACTTTGACCAAAAAATTGCAAATTTGACTTTTGAATAGATTTTACTTTTGGGCTCATTTTTGATTGGATATTGGATTGGATTGGATAGTCAAGGCTTTGACCTTTGACTCATTGTTGATGTACTTGGACATTGTATCTCTCTGTTGAACATTTGATGACAATCTAATAGAATAAGAATTTGGAAAGGTTTCCCCCCCTTGTGGGGTTCTTCCCTGGTCTTTGACCAAATTGCTGTGTCTCTATTGTTCTTGGCTGTCTTCTATTGTGCATTTGGTTTATTGTTATGTCTACAATTGCTTATTGATATTGGAAGATTGAAAACCTATTGGAAATTGATTGATAATTGAAGAAGAATTGTTATAAGTGATTGTGTCAAGCATAGAACACTAGAAAATTAACATGGTTTCAAAGCTGAGGTGAAGACAAGCCCAAGTAGACAAGAGGAATTACTTTTGAAGGAATATGATTTGAAGAAGTTTATTTGACTTGGTCAAGATGTCTACCTCATACTTCAAGATTGAAGAGAAGTTGAACGACTCATCTAATTGTGTTGTTTGGAGAACTAGGTTGCATGTGACTTCGGATGAGAATGATGCCTTCGAATATGTTGAAGGCAAGGTACTTGAGCCTCCAGAGAATGCTTCTATTGCCATCAAAGCTAAGTACAAGAAAGGTGAGATAAAAGCAAAGAAAATTATTATTGATTCATTGAGAGATCATTTGATTATTTATATTTCAAAATTGAAGAAGTCCAAGGAAATATATGATAAGCTGGTTGGGATGTATGAAGTCAACAACTTGATTCATATTCTATCCTTGATGAATCAACTCAAGGACATCAAGACGAACAAGGGAGAGATTGTGCAGTTATACTTCATGAGTATATCCCAACCAAAGGATCAACTGCTGTTTACCAGAGAAGTTATTTATGATAAAGAGTTGGTTCTAATTGCAAGTGGAGGTCTTCCACCTATTTGGGAGACATTTATTACAACTATTAGCGACAATGATAGGTTCCTGACATTTGATGAGCCCGTTGGCTAGTGCACTCAAGATGAAACCAAGATGATTTCTAGAGGGAAGATTCAAAAGCATGAAGAAGTAGAGCCCTCTGCCTTTGTTGCCCAAGCCAAGAAGAAGAAAGGAAAAGGTGGTCCATCAAATTCAAGAAAATCTTCCCCTGAGTCTAAGGACTCCAATAGAAGACTTAGAAGGGATGTATCAAAACTTCTATGCTACATTTGCCACAAGCTTGGCCACATTGCTTGAGATTGTCGGAAAATGAGAAATGCTCCAAGGTTCTACAACAAAATCATGGCTACAACAAAAACATGTTCAATAATAGAAGAAGAGATGCTCCTGATGATTGTGAAGAAGGCTACCATCCTCTAAAGAGATCAAGGAACTCAAGGTATGGAAATAATGCAACTACCACTCAATCTGAATATTTTCTTATTTCTGCTCTTTCTAGTTCCTCTCCTCCGGATTCACTTGATAGTTGGTTGGTGGAAAGTGGGGCCTCCCAACACTTCATTGGTTATTGTGAACTCTTCTCAAACCTGGTTGAGAGGGAGTTAAATTTGAAGATTATTCTTGGGGACAACTCTACTTATTTGGTGAAGGGGTTTGGATCTATTTCTTTTAATTTGAACTATGGTCAAATCATACATCTACTTGATGTCTTACATGTGTTGGGATTGAAGAAGAACCTTGTCTCAATTTTTGCCATGGAGGACAAGGGTTGCAAGATTGCATTCATTAATGGAAATGTTCTTGCATGACTAAGGAGATCTAGTATGAGAGATGCCTTCGCTCTTGGGTCTAGGAATGAAGGGCAATATAAGGTTTGTGGGATCCCTATGCAAACCCTAGTACATGATGCCTCTCATCAATCTGAATTATGGCGCCGAAGATTCACACATCTACACTATGAAGCCTTGCCCAAAGTAAGAAAGATGGTTTCTAGAATGCACGAAATTTGAGTAAATCAAGAAGGAATTTGTTAAGGATGTGCCAATGGAAAACATATGAGGGGACCATTCCCTTCAAGCAACAGTAGAACAAGTGGAATATTACAACTCATTCATTTTGGTCTACGTGGACCTGTGCCAGTGTCTTCTCTTGGTGGCTATCTATACTACATAATCTTTGTGGATGATTTCTCTCGTAAGACATGAATATTCTTCTTGAAGCACAAGGACGTGGCATTTGATATGTTCAAGGACTTCAAGGTGTTGATAGAGAATCAAATAGGAAATAGAATCAAGGTCTTCAGGTTTGATAATGGAGGGGAATTCATTTCAAATGAGTTCATTGACTTTTGCAAGAAAGCTGGAATTAAGAAGGAGACTATTGTACCTTACAACCCTAAACAAAATGGAGTACCTAAAAGCAAGAACATGACTATTATGGAAGTTGCCAGAGCCATGTTGCATGATCAAAATCTATCGAAGTTTCTGTGGGGAGAAGTTGCAAATACTATTGTCTATGTTCAAAACAAGACTCCTCATCAAGCCTTGGGTGTAGGACTCCCGAAGAACTTTTCACTGGTGTAAAGCCCGATGTTGGTGTTAAATTTTCTTAGGGCGACATTGTTCTTTGCTATGATAGTTGCATTTTATCATTAATACATTAAGTTCACCCCATATCATTGCATTATTCAAATTTACACCATTATACATCAACATATGTAATTACATAGAAAGAAACAACATCACCAACATCATCAATGCAACACAACATAAAAGGAACAATAGAACAAAAGCATGCACACATATAGAGATACCAAGATTGGTCCAAGACGAAGGCAAAACCCACTATGGGGAAAACCCTTTCAACTCTTCTTCTTCTTAGATCGTCATCAAATGATGCAACAAAAGAGAGTACAATGTTCCATAACTTTGATTATGCAACAAAACAATAATGATATCTATGAAACAGATCTAATCATACTAGGAATCAGAACCCTCATACTGATGGCTGTAATGTACTGTCACAAACTGATGTCAACTGCTATATACTGCTGTCACTATGCCGAACACTGCTGTCACTGTCAATGAGCCCAATACATATGTTTGTAGTAGATACTAACAAATCAGATCTATAGTTGTGCAGATCTGTATAACATAAGAGAAACCTAGATCTGCTAGATCACTAAAGTCAAGTGAAGCCAAGATGTCAGACCTTAGATCTGAACTCTGGTCGCTCTCATCAAAATTGTTTGTGTGCGACTGAAACTTCCTGGTCGCTCTCTCGGTCACTCTATGCGGGCGACTGTGACTGCACGGTCTCTCTCAGGAAGTATTTGTGTGCGACTGTGGCACAATACACTTAAAACCCAGAGTCACTCCTTCACTATTGTTGTGTGAGCGACCGAGATGTCCTTGTTGCTCTTAGGACCACTCTGTGTGAGCGACTGGGGACTGAAACCTCCAGATCTGCCTCTGAGGCCATAGTCGCTCCCATAAGCCTCTGTGCCAGTGTCCAAGGGTCCATAGTCGCTCTCTTAGGCTTGTGTGCCAGCGTCCAGGGACCAGAATGCCCTGTTCTATGCCAGGGATCGAGATACAGAAAACCTTAACCCAAAGTGAACCTTTCGCTTTTGATTTCGGACCCTTGAGCGAACTCCTTCCGTCGAACTTGTGCGAACCAAGACAAAAGAGAAGAGAAGATATGTCCAGATGATCTTGAGGTCTCCTCTATTTATAGGTTTTCCTGAGGGTTCACTTGGAGTTAAGGTTGACCCAAGTAGTTACTCATGTGGTTAGGGTCGACCGTCGACCCATTCCATATGTATGAATAAAATAATTCATAACTCAACTTCCACTTGATCAAATTAAGTGATCTTTAGGTTGATTTTGGTCCTCTCAAAAAGAGAAATCTAATGCAATCATTATCTCGGTCATTTGAGCTATCCAAGGTGGAATTTTACCGCAGTTGCAAAAATTAACACTCCCTCTCAACTAGGGAGAATTCCACCTACCCATATCTGTCCATCGATCAATATGCCATTCTGGAATCTTCAAGTGTCATCACGTATCATAACGGATCATATTTGTGATGTAGTTATTGTGCCATGTCCATCTCAAGTGTCTCATCATCACAAATCATCATTGTACATCTCGATCTATCCTTTGCTTATTCTTGCTTATCTCTTGATTGTTCCTGCTTATATGCTGAACATTCCCGGATCTAAAAGAAGAAGAATTTAATACCGGAGGGGAGCTTAAGCTACCATCCTTTATCCATCAGACTGCTATCTGGAATCTCTTCCAGTAGGCTACTACCCGACTATTTGAAATCTTTGCTAGTGGGCTACTACTCGAATTATCATCAATCATCATCAAAGAGCATATCATTAGGGAGCACATCTCAACCTGGGATCACATTGGGGAGCAATAGCTTCCACCCATACCGAGCAATATGATAACTCATCACATAGGGGAGTAAACCCTCGACCTTGGATCACACAGGGGAGTACACCCTCGACCCTGGAATTTCAACGAGGAGCTTTACCCTTAACTCGGAATTTCATCGAGGAGCTTTACCCTCAACCCGGAATCCTATTGCCTACCGATATTCCCAACAATGAATCTCAGTAGTCATGTGGTAGAACACCTGCATCATAATCGTCTTGGGTTGTATACCCCAAGTACACCCTCAACTCATTGGCCAAATGAGGAGTAATATTCCCCACAAGCAGTATGTTGCCAACTAGGGTATACTCTGCAAAGACCAAACAGGGGAGTAGCACCCTCAACCTTATGGGTAACAGATAGGGGAGTAGCACCCTCAACCCTTTGGGTAACAGATAGGGGAGTACCCTATTGTCCAGAGTTCCCTCAACCTCAGGATACCTTATCCCTCAATTCCTCACCCTGAGAACTCAAACAGGGTGAAGAGTTGGCTCAATGTTCTCGATTAGTGCTGCTCTCATCATACTCGAATCTAGTATTTGCTTGTCTCAATAACAATTGTTTCCCTGTTCATACAGAACATCAAATCATGTTAGATCATAAATAAACATATAAATCAGAAAAGGATACCATAACCATCCTCCCTCTCAAGGAGGTACCAACCACAAGCTTGAGCTTGTTTTGAACAACTGCAATGTCTCAATATATGAGAGTATCTTGGTCCCAACTATATATATGTATGGGATTTTCTGCCTATCACAGTTCACTCTCTGGCATCACAATGTATCCATGCCTTATCTAGATCATGCTCAGATAGCTCTCTAAGGAGCTTCTTCATCTTGCCTCACAGCTAGCCATGCTAGCAACATCGTACTCATTCTTGTCCAAGATATCATGGAAGATTTCATACTAAAGCTGCATCCAAATAATCTCAAATATCAACAATTTATCTATGCATACACATATAATAGGAGAAATATCTCATTCTAAACAATAGAACACCTCATGCAGATATTTCAAAGCATGCTCAGTGACAACTCTATGTGAATGAAGCAACTCAATCATTTAGTCAGGTTCTATGGACATCATATATACAGATATTCAAAAACGGAACATGAATTCTTCAATCAATCATTGGATGCCATGTCAAGTTCAACAACATCTTGAACTTCAAATCAGAGTATACAAGGATTTGCATTTTCATTATTCAAAAACATTTTCTAATAGCTTTGCAATATGGAATTTCTTTCCCAAATTCCAGAAATCAATACATCATGTCATGATACATCATTTCGGGATTCATAAGCCATCTCCCTCTGATTTAGATCATCAAAGGCTGATTTAGATCACCCTCTGATTTAGATCATCATTTCCGGCTTCATAAGCCATCTCCCTTTGGTGAAGATGGTTGTAAAGTAAAATTGATATGATAAGCATGATGTGAATGATGATGATCATGATAAATCTGATGAGAAGGATGGAACCCATGAAGGATTCTCCAATGTCGTAGAAAAGAAGTGGAACTCCCTAAGTTAAGAGGGAGATTGGATAAAATAAACCTCTTTAAGTTGAGAGGGAGCTTGGATGGAAGGAATTTCTCTAGTTGAGAGGGAGGTCATATCATAGTCATGACGGACACTGTGATAGAAGAAATTGGAGAATGTATTTTGAAGGGTTGCTGAACTAAGAAGAGCCAGATCTGTTTGTAGAATATGTTGCTGCATGAAAAGTAGGAAAGGAGGCTATATAATCTTCTATCAAGATTCATTTGGAAAGCTCTAAGCCCTACTGTGAAAATTTGAGAAGCAACATCAAGTTGTCTGGAAAACCCCAGAGGTTTGTATCTATTTATTACATTTGAAAGTTTGTTATTAATTGGGGTTGTGTTTATAGAGGTAAATCTCTCGAAAATTTGATAGCATGTTTTCACATGCTTAAGTGTTGTCGGTCAATTTGATTAGAGAGATTTGTTGTCGATCTGTTTGATCAGGGAGGGTTTGTTACCGATTGGAATAATTGGAAAGTTAAGGCTTTGTGTGTGAGACATTGCCTGGGAGGACATCTGGGCGACACTGTCTTGATGTTGTTGGAAAATGTAACTAGGTTCAGTCTTCATTATTGTACTTGAAGTCAAAATGTAATTTAATTGTCAAAAGAAAGTGAAAAGAATTTTATAATTAAATTGAATTGACTTATTAAAGCATGGGTTTCATGCTTGGGTCAATTATAGGTCAAGCTTCCATTGTAGGCTTTAGGTTAATTGTCAAAGTCATTTATTGTTTGACTCCTCCATCAAGTCAGCCTCTTTAGCAAAGTCTTCAAGATTGCCTCTTCAAGTCGGCCTCAAAAGAATAATTATTAAGTGAAGATCATGTCGGCCTAAATACAAAAACACACCTATTCATGTACACATGTCGGCTCATTGTTGAGCTTGTCGCATTTTATCATATGTGGAGCTCACATTTTTTAGAAGTAGTTTCGGTGGTCTCTGTGGAACAATTTGGTGATCTCAGGACAGAAATCTAGAACCTCACATTTCAGAAGTTTCAGTGGTGAAGTCTCGGTGACCACAGGAAAGTATTTCTACAGTTTCGTTGCCCTTTCATTGTTAGTGTGTTTCGGTGTAAACTACATAAATGAAGTCTTATCACAGTGCCATTGTCTTGGTAGAAGAAATCCGTGTCATGTTATCACAGGTCTCAGTGTGATGGAGATCTCGACATTGTCTCAGCGAAGAAAGGTTTAGTACAAGGTTTGATTACAATGATAAGCTTTCAATGCTGCCACAGAAACAAGGATTCGGTACCCTCTTAGTGACAAGGACTCAATGCTTGCACATTGACATGGATCAAACTCAGAGATGAAGGATGACTTGATGGAGGGAGTCTAGTCTAGTTTGTAAGGGTCTTGGTTGTCTCATCTTGAATCTAATGAAGGAAGAATTTATGACTGGGTTTTCCCCTCGAAGGGGGTTTTGCCTTAGTTGTGAGCCTATATCTTGTGTTCTCTTCTATATGTTTCTTGGCATTAATCTTGATAATAAGAAAAGATAATTAAGAGAATGAATACTAATAATAATATCACAAGTTAATGTCATTAAGAGGAAAATCGTTTAAATTGCCTAACCTTTGGATTTTCCAACAGATGTCTAGTTCTCGAAGTAGGGAGGGTGGCGCTGGTCATGGAGCTCTGGCCTTAGATACACACCTAGATCCCTGGGTTGATGGTTAGTGAGTAAGTCTGATGGTATCTAGAGAGGCTGAAAGCTTTAGTCCATCTTAGTCCCACCTAGATAGATTGCTCTGGTTAGGAATCTAGTCCATGGCATTGTAGTGCCTAAACTGTTGGAGGACCTTGGATAGATTGCTTTGGTCAAGAATCTAGTCCATGGCATTACAATGCCTAAATTGTTGGAGGACCTTCGATAAGTTGCCCTGGTTAGGAATCTAATCCATGGCATTGCGGTGTCTAAAATTCTTCATGGTTCATGGGTTCTGAGATCTTCCTTGTACTTGTACTGATAAATACCTCCCTAGTTAAGAGGGAATGTTGAAATATGTAACTAGGTTCGGTCTACATAAATGTATTTGAGATGTACTTATCAGAAGGATGAAAAAAATTATTATTATTATTATTTCTATGACATATTAAAGCATGGGTTTCATGCTTGGTGTTGAAATTTCTAAATGTTACCCATTAGAAATCCCTATTGTATTATATGGTTTATTTCACCTACTTGTTTATTCCTGAACAAGTTATTTATCCATATAAATATTGAAAATAAACACAAATGCAGTCTCAACTCATATATAGATCATTAACTGAAATAATAGACAAACACACAAGGGACACCGTTATTTTTGGATAATCGTCGCCGAAAAAACCCAATGCGGGAAAACCGGTGCAGCAGTTCTGAGGGTTTTATTATTATGCAGATTTCTTGAGTACAACTAGGGTGCCAAACTAGCTCACCCAACAGAGATTTCTACACGGCAGTAATACCTCTTCTCAAAAGTAGATATTCAGCTTCTCAGCACTAGTCTGCCCCACGAAAATCCTTCCAACGCTTCTCCAAGGCTTTGCGTCAACCCTACTAGCCTTTGCGAAGCTCTGGAACCCCCTGCGTCAACCTTCTGCATCTCCACATCAGCTCTCTGGCCTTTTGCATCACCCACGCAAGCCCCTCAGCCTTTGTGCAGTATCTAGCTGCCTTTGCGTAGCTCGTGCTGTTTCTACGTAGCCTTCTTAGTCACTGTGTTAGCCCTCTGGCACTATCTTTGCCTCTCTACTATGTACTCACTGCCCCTCGCTGCAACTTAGATCACTTGTTCGAATTTTCTAAGCAAACCATGCTTCAGAAAATCGAACTCTCTGATCAATCTTGGTGTACCTCCAACTTGTTGAAATTTCTAAGTATTACCTGTTAGAAATTTTATCTGTATTCTCTGGTGTATTTTGCCTACTTGTTTAATTACTAACAAGTTATTTAACCATATAAACACTGAAATAAACACAATACAATCTCAACCATCTATAGATCAACAACTGAAAGAAATAAACAAACACACAAATGACACCGTTATTTTTGGACAATCGTCCCTGGAAAAACCCAACTTGGGAAAACCAGTGCGACAGTTTTGAGGGTTTTATATTATGCAATTTTTCCTTGAGTACAACTAGGTGCCAAACTAGCTCACCTGATAGAGAATAATGACCCGGCAGTAATACCTCTCTATACGGAAGCAGATATTCGGAAAGTCTGCCCCACGAAACCCTCTCCAGCACAATCTGAAGCTCAGCGTCAGCCCTTTTGGCCTTTGCGTTAGCCTTCTGAGCCTCTGCGCAACCTCTCTGGCTCTCTGTGTCACTCCTGCAGCCTCTGCGTGGATGACGCAGGCCCTTCTAGCCTCTGCGCAATCCCTACTAGCCTCTGCGTGGATGACGCAGGCCCTTCTAGCCTCTGCACAATCCCTGCTAGCCTCTGCGTGGCTCCCTTTGGCTCTGCGTTTGCCTATCTGCCTCTGCGCTGGTCTTCCCGCAGTATCTCTGCCTCTCTGCCTCGTACTCACTGCCTCTCGCTGCAACTCTGATCACTGATTCAATTTCTCTTAGCAAACCGCGCTCTAGAAAATGGAATGACTGATCGCTCTGGCGTGTCCTCCAACTGACCCTCAAGCCTCCTTTTATACTTTCCCTGTTGGTCCTTCAACGGTCGAGATTACATCTCTAATCAACAACTAAGATTAGATTTGGCTTGATCCATGTCATTTAGAACCTTCTAACCCAGTTTTATATTAATACCCATTAATATTTTATTTTTCCTAAGTTTAGACTGAGGAACTCCATTAAAGATAATAATTATTTTAATATCTCCTTAACCGGGTAGGATTTGCCCAAACCATTTATGGGTCTTGGAGATCTCATGTGCTTTAGCCTCTCCACAAATTTTCATGGCTAGAGCACATCCGATGCTACCCCAAATCAACACTCCCTCTTAGCGATGACTGTGCTCTAGTAATACCCCACCACTGAGCATCACCGTGATTATACGACACCGATACCTATGCTGATGCTAGGCCTCCCCGCCCAACATCCTCTGCACTACTGCATCTTGTATTGCTGCCCATGGCTTTGCCACTACCACTACTACATCCATACGACAACTCCCTCTTTATGCGTGCTGTTGTTGGTCCTTTCTCCCAACACTGCATCTGCACTGCAGCTCTCTTCTCCTCATACTGCATCGTGCTACTGCATTGCAACCCAGTTACTGAGAAGTAAGTAACTGATCAACCCAACTACTGACATCCCTGTCAGGCTAGAAACACTCCCGATGTTGAATCTCTCTCTGCCGCTATCCTGTGCTCCCTCTACTGCCTCTGTGCTGCTGCAACAACTCTGTGCCTCTTGCACCACTGCAAACCTCTTTGTGCCATCCTGCATTGCTGCAACCTCCTCTGTGCCTTTGGCACTGTTGTAACCCTCTCTGCGCTGCTTAGGACTATTGCACTCTAGCACTCTCTGCCGCTTCATCTGCATCCGTTTCTACTGACATCCGCCATCTTGCTACTCTCACTTCGGGGCTCCCGTAGCGAGGTATAATCCAAGAGTTTGGGTGCCTCGAGGATCCTACCCCTCATCTCCTGTAGTCTTCCTGACTACAACTCGATATCTCCCCACCTGTTCTGTAGAGGTACATGAGCACTCATGGCACAATCGTCATCCTCCTCTACCTCCTTTTCCACCTTTGCTAACGCTGCCTTGGAGTCAGACGCCTCTCCCTTATTCTTCTTCCTCGTACACTGGTTTGCATAATGCCCTAGTTCCCCACAATTGAAGCACTTTATCTTGGAGAGGTCCTTTTTCTTCCTCTTCTCTTGCTTCCCCGCAGATGCCAGAGGTGCATCCTCTTCCTCTTCTTTCTTGACCTGGGATCCTTTGCTGCTACTTCCTGTCTTAGTCAGTCGTCTGATCTCTTCTTGGCAAAGAGCTGCCCACAATTCTTCCCAATCTGGAAGATTTGCCTTGCCCAAAATGCTCTAGACAAATGTCTCCCACTCCTCAAAGACTGCGTTTAGGGCGGTCCTCACCATCAATTCCTAATCCAGCATGGCCCCTATGGAAGTCAGTTGGTCCCGGATCTGCTTCAACTTGTCGAGGAAATGATCTATTTACTCCCCCTTCTGCATCTAGTATGACTGCAGATGATTCTCCAGTAGCATCTTCCTCTGCACGGAAGTGTGCTGATACAATGTCTTCATGGTGTCCCACATTTCCTTTGCCGTCTCCTTCTCGGTAATATGCTGGACCACATGATCCTCAACACCATCAAGGATTATGTATTTCGCCTTGGCCATCACATCCTCATACCTTTCATTTTCAGCTGGGCCAACTGGGATAGCCACGGTTCTCAAGGCGAAGGCCTTGATACGATGTCTATCTAGAATGGATAGGATCCTGGCCTCCTAGATGATAAAGTTGGATGCCCCGTCTAGGCTGTCATGATTCCGCAGTCCATTCATGGCCATCTCTCTACTCTTCTTTTCGATGACTTCGAGTCTCTACTTCCCTTTGCAAGTTCTCTCTTCGACTCCCTCTAAGTCTCTACTTCCCGGCTAGAAGTTCTTTGCTAGACTCCCTCTGAGTCTCGATTTCCCTCCTGGAAATCCTCCTGCCAATTGATGAATCACCTCTCTGATCTCCTATGCTCCTGCAACACTGATCTGGATTCCTTGGCTGGAAATCTGCCTAGGTAGCAACTCCCTCTACCTTGGTTTTGCCCCGTTAGGTACTGTTCTGTCTCAGTAGCAATAGTACCCCACCAGCTTCATTCCCCGACAGTACCCCACCAACTTCATTCCCCGCAATCTGCCCACAGCTTCCTATGCCCCAACAACTGAAGGACTGAGCCTCTAGGCTTTGCGCAATCTCGACACTGGCTGAATTGCTCCACTAACCAACTGCGTCAACCCTCTTGGTCTCTGCGTGGCTCTTCGTGAGCCTCTTCTGCCCTTCTCAGCCTTTGCGCTGGCCTCTCTCTGGCTTGAACTGATGACGCAGTCCCTCTGTGTCAACCCTTCTCTGCTGCTTTCTGCCTCATAACAACTTCTGTCACTTGGGACAGCTGTTTCTGCTGCAAATTCTCTGATTCAGCTGGTCCCTTCAACTACCCTGTGATCTGCAACGCTCTCATACCATGTTGAAATTACTAAGTATTCCCTGTTAGAAATTTTATCTGTATTCTCTGGTTTATTTCGCCTAATTGTTTAATTACTAACAAGTTATTTAACCATATAAACATTGAAATAAACACAATACAGTCTCAACCATCTACATATCAACAACTGAAAGAAATAGACAAACACACAAGTGACATCGTTATTTTTGGATAATTGTCCTTGGAAAAACCCAACTTGGGAAAACTAGTGCAGCAGTTCTGAGGATTTTATTATTATGCAATTTTTCCTTGAGTACAACTGGGTGCCAAACTGGCTCACCCGATAGAGAAAAATAACCCGACAGTAATACCTCTCTATTCTGAAGCAGATATTCGGAAAATCTGCCCCACGAAACCCTCTCCAGCACAATCTGAAGCTTAGTGTCAACCCTCTTGGCCTCTGCGTCAGCCTTTTGAGCCTTTGTGCAGCCTCTCTGGCTCTCTGCATCACACCTGCAGCCTCTGTGTGGATGACGCAGGCCCTTTTGGCCTTTGCGCAGTCCTTGCTAGCCTTTGCGTGGCTCCCTCTGGCTCTGCATTTGCCTCTCTGCCTCCGTGCTGGTCTTCCAGCACTATCTCTACCTCTTTGCCTCGTACTCACTGCCCCTCGCTGCAACTCTGATCACTGATTCAATTTCTCTTAGCAAACCCCGCTCTAGAAAATCGATTGACTGATCACTTTCGTGTGTTTTCCAACTAACCCTCAAGCCTTCTCTTATACTTTTCCTGTTGGTCCTTCAACGGTCGAGATTACATCTCTAATCAACGGCTAAGATTAGATTTGGCTTGATCCATGTCATTTAAAACCTTCTAACTCAGTTTTATATTAGTAACAATTAATATTTTATTTTTCCTAAATTTAGACTTAAGAACTCCATTAAAAATATTAATCATTTTAATATCTTCTTAACTAGGTAGAATTTGCCCAAACCATTTTTGGGCCTTGGAGATCTCATGTGCTTTAGCCTTTCCACTAATTTTCATGGCTAGAGCACATCTAATGCTACCCCAAATCAACACAAATGACCTTCAAGCCTCCTCTTATACTTTTTCTT
The DNA here is from genome assembly GCA_000404065.3 of Pinus taeda. Classification (NCBI taxonomy): domain Eukaryota; kingdom Viridiplantae; phylum Streptophyta; class Pinopsida; order Pinales; family Pinaceae; genus Pinus; species Pinus taeda. The sequence goes on along the minus strand of APFE030240970.1, from coordinate 236,029 downwards.
TTGATGAATCAGAGGTCGAGATTAAGTCCCTAATCAATGACTAAGATTAAAACAGACTTGATCCTCGTCACTTAGAAGTTTTTCACCCATATTCTTGTTAATACCCATTAATATTTTTATTTTCTTAAGTTTAGACTTAGGAACCCATTAAAAATTATTAATTATTTTAATAACTCCTCATCCGGGTGGAATTTTTCCAAATGATTTATGGGTTTTTGATATCTTATGTGTTCTAGCCCCTCCACAAAATTTCAGAGTTAGAGCACATCCGATGCTACCCAAAATCAACACTCCCTCTTAGCGAGGAATGTGCTCTAGTAACACTTATCAACATAAGTACTACACTGATCCACTGCATTGGTCCTCTGTGCTGTTGATGCTTAGCCCGGTGCCCTTCATCCACTGCACTGCTGCTTTCTGTACTGCTGCCCATGACTTTGCCACTGCCACTATGGTAATTTTAGGTATGTTCTATGCTTAGAGCAATTTATTTCAATTTTCATAGTTAGCTCAATATCTTTTCCAGATTAGCAATCACTTCAACATTAAAGTAAACTGCAGATAGAACATAAACATAAATCACAGAAAACAAGCCAAGACAAGAGGACACAAGATATGGTGCTAGCCAGGGACAAACCCCAATGTGGGGAAACCCTTGATCAATTCTTCTTATATGTTCTTCGATAGTTGAATAGAGAGAGAAAGAGAGAGTTAGTACATTTACAACAGAAGTCAACACTTTGACTTATCTAGATAAGAGCATAGATCATCTCTAAGAAGTTGATACATGAGATCAGTTGAAGACATGCTGCTTCAACTGATTCTTCAAGGTGACTCCTTCACCTATCATTGTGTTGCATCTAGTCATCATGCTGCACCTCACCTTGTTGCACCATGCTGCACACATCATCACAATGCTGGACCTCATGACCATGTTGTACACATCATACTGCTACACCTTATGCTGCACTGCTGTCCCATGTGCCATTGTTGCACCATGCCGCCACAATTGTCGCATGTGCCATACTGTACTAAGCACCATGGCTAGCTGTGCCATTTGCTTGCTGCATCTTGCTGTTGCTGCTATCCCATTGTGTCATTCCTGCACAATGTCATTGCTGTCCTATTTATCATGCAATTGTCCCTTGCAGCTTCATGCTTGCTACTGCTGCCTAGTTATATTGCTGTAGCTGCTGTCCCTAACAGTCATGCTATCCCAATTGTACTGTCCCAACATGTTGTTGTCCATAATGACAATGCTGTCCCAACATGCAGCTGTCCATAATGTCATTGCTGTCGCATCATTGTGTTGCTGCTGTACATTGCTGTCCCATCATCCAGAACAACCTTCTATGAGGGCAACCTTCACACAAACCTTGCTGCCTTTTCACACAGTCCTCAAGGAGCAAATCCGAGCTCCTTTCCTTTGCTCTCCAACAGTCACAAGGGTGACCTTAATGTCCCCTCTTCTTTTGCTGAAGTAGACCTTGTATTGCAGCCTTCTAACCTAGCATACCGGCCCTCCTAACAACGGCTTGGTCCTCCAAAAGACTCATGGCTTTTGCTGCGGCTAAGACCTATTAGTGCATCATATATCCTCCTCTTGATTACCCTTGAGACAGCGTGGAGGATTGGTGTATGATTGCATCCTCTAGGTTAGGTTAGGGCTCCTTCTTTGATAGCATTAGGGCTGCCTTCAGATCTGCATTAGGGCAGCTTTTAGGTCTACGTTAGGGTAGCCTTTAGGTTTGTGTTGGGGCAGCCTTTAGGACTGCGTTAGGGCAGCCTTTAGGTCTGCGTTTTAGTAGGGACCAATGTATAGGTTTAGGGCTGCTTCTTTATAGAGTTAGGGCTTCTCTTCATGACCGCGTTCTCTAGATTAGGGCAATGTATTTCTTCTTCTTGACTACGGCTAGGGCAACCTCTTTTCCTTCAACGTCTAGGGCTTCCACTCCTAGATTTCTCTTCCACTAAAACCCAAGACAAGTGGAGATAAATCAAGATAGAAGTATGTGTGAAATGACTCTCAAGTCATCTCCTTTTATACTAAAATGTTGAGCACGTGGGATTTATTTGGTTGATGGCTGACCTTGACGAATTGTCTTATAACACAAATAAATTCATAACTCCATGAATATTTATCAGAATTGGATGATTTTTAGATCAATCCTACACCTCTCGATGAGAGGGATCTAAGAAAAATATCAGCTGACATAAATAAGATGACCCACATGGAGTTTGGCCCTAGTTGCCAATTTTAACACTCCCTCTCAACTAGGGAAAACTCCATCCATTGATCTATCTGTTCGACTGTACTATCTCTGTCATCAGTGCCCTGCACTGCTCTGCTTTGCTGAACCAAGAAGAAGAAGAATTGATCGAGAATGTTTCATAGTTCATACCATTCTCTACTGACACGAAGTCAGTTCCATATGAAGAGAGTGTGTCATATCACTCTTACTGACCCGAAGTCAGTTTTATTGATCCCAGATCAATATCACAAGAGAGTGTCTCAAACCACTCATATTGATCCCAGATCAGTTTCATTGATCCCAGATCAATGGAGGTCATCTTAGCATAGGTTGTATGGTAGATACAATGATGCATCCATCGATAATATTGCTATGGTTCCTAACCCCATTTCCCTGCTCATTGGCCAGATGAAAGGTACTTCGCATGAGTCCCAGACTGCATGGGTAGGATGCCTCAACAGGAGAACCACTCATCTTGTCACTAAGTCGCCATGGGGTATCATAGGGGAAGGCTGAACCATTCACCATGTACACAGCGCACCATTAGGGGAGGGTGAGTCGCCCTATGGTCGCTTGTTGCTTGAAGCAGTACCCCAAGCCCCTCGGAGCTCCCAGAGCTCAATGCATGCATCATGCATGACCCTCATAAGAAGGTCTCTCAACGACTTCAAGTCATTCGAGAAAGTCACAAATTTGATCTTTCCTCGAGGCTTAGACAAAATGTCTGCGACATGTACATTAGTCTCAATGCGATGGAGTCTCCTCGCTCATCAACGTACCATATCCCAGATAAGGTAGTATTTGATGTCTAAATTCTGGAGCAATTATAGAATACGAGATTCCTCAACAATCGAATCCCCCCTTGGTTGACACAAAGGATTACGATGGTATCCATCATGTGTACAAACAACTCGCTGAGGAGCTTCCACAACCAAGCAACTTCACACGAGATCATACTCGTAGCTATGTATTCGGTCTTAGTGGTGCTTATAGCAACCAAATTCTGCTTCCTGCTCATCCAGGATATCGAAGCAGAATCTAAACAGGACCAACACTCAGAAGTGCTCTTGCGATCCTCCACACTGCCTGCCTAGTCAGCATTCGAATAATAATGCAGCTTCATATTTCCGGCAGTGTATCTCAATCCATGAGAGATTGTGCCCCGAAGATATCTCAGAAGATTCTTGGCACCAATCTAGTGTTTCTCAACCATATATGAGGTCATCATACTAACTGCAAATCATATGTCTGGATGGAAGTTCACCAAGAACATTAACGCGAATGAGTTTATGAAATTCGGAGGCATTTCCCAAATCTAGTTCTGCATCACTACCACATAAATTCTGAAAGTTAAGCTCCATCGAGGTAGTCACGGGTTTGCAGTTCACCATTCCAAATCCGGAATCCAACTCTCTCTTATTTCTGCAAATGAGAGGGTCTGCACTTTTCAGAAAGAGGTTGTCCTCATAAGGTGCTAATATGAGAGGTCTAACATCCATAACCTTCAAGCAATGGTTTGGATCGGCTTCACTCCTAGTGAATCTCAGCTTCATCAAACAGCTATCAATACTCTCATACCAAGCTTGGGGAGTTTTGCTTCAGGCCATAGAGGGATTTCTTCCCCTTGCATACATGAGATTCCCGATCATGAATCTCAAACCCCTCGGGTTGTTCCAAACCTGTGGACCCGCTACATGAGGGGAATGGTCCCCTTGTAAGATTTTCCTTCGGTACATCTC